>JADDOH010006932.1:0-215769 GCA_016648135.1 Agrypnia vestita | reverse complement strand
ACGATTATAATAAGTAATTTCAGCAGTACTTTTTCATTAAAAATAACACCGTTTTTTTTCTATAAAACATTAACATTCATTAAACAAATACAGTTTGACAGAGTACGGCCCTGTTTCATCGTTTACGCGTATTTCTCCCACCGTGCGACCCAAAACAGTGTTTTTTGTATCACTTTTTTTGGCGATGGATTACGTACGCTATTCGACTTTATACGTGTATACATATATATCTATGTTATAAATATGCTGATTTCACTTTGTATACAATAATTTTGCCACGGTGCCCGTTGTGTTGTGTGGCGCAGCGGATAACGCGTCTGACTGCGGATCGAATCCTAGCAGGATCGAATTTTTTTTTACGGTCGAGAATATTTTGTTTGTTGAAATTTTAATTACATTTTTATAGAAATACTGAATAAATACTTTATCTTCATTATATCTAAACTACCCGTAATTAAAATTGGAAATTTGCCAGATACAATTAGCAGCGAAGCGGCTGACGTAATAACATATTACCAACAATAATAATAAAATCATTTTCTGCTAGTGGATACATTTTTTACGCATTTTTTTCCTTTTGTACGTAATTTTTTACGTAAATTTATTTAATTTTTTTAACGTAATTTTTTTTCTTTTTTTCCCTAGAAATTTTTAGATAATTTTTTCCATTCTCTTTTTTACGTAAAAATTTTTATATAATTTTTTTCTTTTCGTTTTTTGCCGTTTAGTACATTTTTCATATAAATAATGGAGATATACTAATAAAAACATTGCCGTTTATCTGGAAAGTCTGCCTAGTAATTATTTAAAATATTTTTTATAAATCTAGTCTGTGCAATTATTTTTTAAAACAGTTTTATTCGTTTATCTCAGAATGTACTAAAACGTCACATAAGATTAATTATATATACAGCGACGAAATATTCTTATTATTCATATGTAGTATCTTTTATTCTTATATATGTATTGCTTTGAATTTATTATTATATATGTAGTGCTTTGAACGCAATAGTTTTTAATAGAAATATGTATACTGAGGCAAAACTAGTGGTAAGTAATGGAATTCTGATACCGTCACTGATGTATGGAAGTGAAGCCTGGAGCTGGCAGAAGAGGAACGAAAGTAAATAGAATACAGTGAAGATGGGATCCGTCAGACATAGGTGTGGCAAATCCATTTATGATAGAGTAAAGAATGCAGATATTAGAAATGAATGTAAAGCTAAACTTAACATGAATAATAGAATTAAAAAAAGATCGCTCAGATTATTTGGGTATGTTGAGCGAATGAATGAGGAAAGAATCGTAAGAAAGATATATATGCTATGTATAGAAAGATTCCCGTTAGAAGCCTCAACAACCGGCGAGCTTGCATGCGAAGATGTATGAATGTGGATGAGGCGAGAGTTGTATGTCAGGACAGAAGAGTATGGCGTTCTATCCTCTCTTCCTACCCCCAAGGGGGAAACGGCGTGATGGTAAGTAAGTAGTATTTTTTTTCTTTCTTTCCTTTTTTATATAAATAAATAAAAACTTATTCCTTAGGAAAAACATGTAAAAGTATTGTCATTTTTGACGGGTTACAGCTAGTTGAATATAATGAATATTTCTGAAAATATTATTTATCCATTTTGTACAATTTTTAAAGTAAAAACCTTTATAGCCGTATATATTTAAAATATAAAATAATTCATGTATATTATTTTCAATCGGTTTAACGAAACAAATAAAAAAAATAGTAATTATTTTGGTTATGACTAAATAAAGTTGTTGAAATAAATTATATGAATTATAAAACTCATTCATTGTACACATAATTAATTTCTGTCCATACAACTAACTTTTCATTGCTCCACGATAGCTTGATGACTCATGCTTTCTTTGAAGTTTATTCAAGATACCGACAAACGATGGATATGAACCAAGTTTGGCCAAACCTCGCTGAGTTGCGCAAAAAAACCCCTGTACACATTGGGCCAATGTCATTTTGGGTCATCTCAGCCAATGTGTATACGGTCCGGGAACCTCGGCAGAGCGTCAAACTTGCAAAATGGCGGACAGCGATTACACATTAGCCAACGTCGGTGTCGGCGAACCTCGCAATGACCGAAGCGCGTTGCGCGTTGCCGGCTGAGCCTAGGGTTGCCAACTATACTGCTAAAATTAGTATCATATTTTTTTTTACTACATTATACTTTTTACTGTTGAACAAAAATAAAATATACAAAATACTGTTTTCAGCATCAAAATTATTCAGACTGAAACGCTCACAGAAATATTAGTATGAATGATTTGTATACAGAATTAACAAATTTCAAAATAATTTATAAAAAAGTATCAGAAGACAAAGATTTTCTTGAAATGAGTACTGGCCAAAAGTGGAGCCATTTATTAGTAAACAACTCAGAAGAATTTAAAAATATTACTAAAATTGTCTCATATCTACTTTCTGTTCCCGCCACCTCAGCATTTACTGAAAGAATTTTTTCAGTAATGAATGCAAAGTGGCGGAAGGATAGAAATAGAGCAAATATTAATTTAATAAAAAATGTGCTCCTCATTTATTTTAATTTTAGTTATAATTGTGGTGAGGCGTATGAAGTTTTTAAAAAGAGTGTAAATTAATAAGTTGTGCGAGAAGCTCTAAAAAATATGTATTTAATACATTAAATAAATAAAATACTGTTCATTTTTCTAAAATACTGCTTAATATTCTTCTCAGACTTAAATATACTTTATTTCTTGTAAAAAAAGTTGACAACCCTAAAAAAAGTTGACAACTTGAGCCACGCCTCTTTCTTTTGATGTGTGCTCGAAAAACCGACTACCAAGCCAAGTTTGGCAAACGTCTCTACGCACGGCCAAAACGCCCTGCACACATTGGGTCAACCTTACTTTGGGCCAACCTCGGCCAATGTGTATAGGCTCCTTTACAGGTTGCTAAATACATATTATATAATAAGTTCGAGTAGCCATTTTCATTACCAGTCCAGCCGACCGGTTCAATGGGTAATAATTATTATTGCAAATAGCGCCAGTGTATCGATTTTTATAATTGACCCAAAATAATTGCAAAATTTATTTTCGTTTACGACAACTTAAAAATATCATGAACGTTGATCAGTTTTATATTTAGCCATAACCCTTAAAAAAATAGTGCACGTTTAATGTTTGAATTTCAGATTTACATTAATTATGATAGTTATTTGTTATACATTAGTCACAACGAAAAAAAAATATTCCAATATTAAAATATGAATGAACTCACCGCTTCTGATTATTCAAATGACCTCTAATGATCTCTAATTGCTAAAATTTTACATAATTTGATAAAAAATTTCACAAAATTTCAAGTAACATGTTACTTTCACAACAAATAAAATTATCGGGAAATTGTAGAATGTTTGTGTTAGCATTTAAACATCGTCATCTAGCGATGCGTGGCGTCTTGGCAGCGTCACTGAGGAACATCGTTACATTAACGTTACAGTAACGGACATTGTTACTTATATATTTTGAGACAGAGACTTATAAACTTTGATTATCTTTAAATTGATAATGGCCAGAGTCCGGAATAAGGCACGCTGAGATAAATATCAGAGATTTAGTTGAGGTATATAAGCTTCAGATCAACTTGAGTTTGATAGAAAGAGATAAAAACTCATTCTCGCGAATGACGTTTGATTTGACTGCCAGACAACATGTGCGTACAAACAATACCTAGAACCATAAATACCAATGACTATTTATTTTGAAGAGTTAACAGAAGGAATTCAATTTACAAAATTTATATATTCGATAGTAGATTCACCCTGATAATTTTAAAAAAACGGTAATTCGTATTTCCCAATATTTTTAGACCCTTGCGCATAAATCAATACTTATTTGTCATATAATTAGATTATTTTTAAGAAGTTATAAAAAACGAATTATGCCAGGATGTCCTTTATGTCTGTGCTTTCTTCAATTGACTTCCTTGATATGCGCGGGTATAGGTTTTTTCATATAAACTTGCAATTGGGTTAGTGTGGATACAGTGCGTAATACGCGCATTTTTTCGTTGTGTTGAGTTCACAAATACGAGAGGGGCGTATCCGTAAACGTAAAACAACGAAACAATGCATGTATTACACACTGTACCCTCACTAACCCAATTGCAAGCTTATATAAAAAGATCTATAATTGCGGCGTTTACGCTAATTCCTCGAACCTGAACGCATTCAAAATGGTTTTTCACATTTATAAAATCCTCTGCAGTTCCATTATTTTTTCAAATAACGATGTTTATGTTGTTAAAATGATTAATTTTCTGTGGAAGAAGATAATACAGACATACTTATTATTTCAAGTATTTATTGATGATTGATTAGATTATACTTCTAAAATAACTGTGCTGTTCCGGAAAAAAGACGGAATCGAAAGATAAAACGGGTGAAGATTGAAGAAGCCTTCCATTTTCAAAGATAATTCAACATTTTCGATAACGTTCGTCCAAACGAACGATGAAATGGAAAAAAAAGATTTTTCGCAAGTGAGAGTGGGTATTAAATAAGTCAATATGTATCTGCTTTAGCAATAGAAATTTCGCGATCTTTGCGTTAACATAAAAAATACTGCGTTTTCGAAATGATTTCATGAAATATATGTAAAAATAGGTACGTTTTTCATAAAATTAACTTTTTTTCGTGAGTTTTACGATTATTGGCGAATTTGTCGGATTAACGAAGTTCTGCGGTATAAAGCGGCCATTTTACATACATATCCTTGGGATTTGATTGGTTGAGAGAGTTCCTCAGCGAATGCACTCAAAAAAAGTTTTTTAAAGTTTTCTGGATATTTATATCATATATTATACACCTCACATGAACAACACGAACGACCTTGTTACAAATGAGATATGATTGAAGATTGCATAGATTAAAATTTCAAGTTCAACAGCACTTAATAGATAATGACAGCTAGAATAGTTAGGCGAAGAAATTGTTTCCTGACATGTTTCTATTGTGAAAGACATATTGTTACAGATACATTTGTTTTGATTTTTACACCTTTGCAGTGGCGGCCTTAGGTCGCGCATCAACTCGAGTAGAAAAAAAATGCGTAATTTTTTATTTTATGCTTATAACTATTAGTTTATAACAATACAATTTTTAAATAAGGTCATATTCGTATTTAAAGATCTTTGATCAGTGAATTTGAATATTTTTAGAATAATAAAACATAATTTAAAAATTGAGTACTATTTGAATCTCGCGCCTCGCTTATTCGACTTTTAATGCGCGTAACAAGACCGCATTTCGTCGTGTGTACGATTTACGCTTGGGGAATCCCCGTGTTTTATTTCGTTCATCAAATCTAGTCACCTCACCTTAATTTTGGTTTACTAACAACTGTATGCGCTACATAATCGTTTTTATAGCAAACTAGCTGTGAAGATTTTTAGTACACTGTTTGGATCATCATAGAACTTTCGCTAACCTTCTAGAACATTCTCCTTCCAGAACTTTTAAGAAATTTTTCGAATGTTCAGGAACCTTCTAGACACACCGACACTTTCCGCCGCTCAGTTGAGAACCATATTGAACTTTCGGGAATTTTCTAGAACCTTTTCCTTCCAGAACTTTCTAGAGCAGGTTTTTTTGGAACCTTCTAGACTTACCACTTAGACACAGTCGGCGGGCCCATTCTGGAACAATCTGAAGTATTTGCGGCCTTCAAATAACAAAACAATGTGCTAGAATGCACATTTTCGTCCCCCACTCCCACCCACGCTCAGCCACCCCCACCAAACTAGCACATTTTCAATGGGATACCAAGGGCTATCCACCACCATAACCACCAGGGGGTGGTAGTATCTGGTTGTGAAGAAAACTTGGCGGATGGGGAAACACGGGTTTCTTTTTATATATATATATTGATTATCTTTTAGCACGTTAATAAAAATTGTATTATGTTTTAGTAAATTTTACTTTGTAAACAGTATTTACGGTAAAGAGTGTACTGTTAAAAAACTGATTGTTAATTATTTCTGAATTAGTTTTAAGTGCGATTCAAGATTTATACAACGAGCAGGAGCAGGGCCTCGCAAAAATTTGACGCCTGGAGCCTCGCGATTGCTAAGTCCGCCACTGCACCTTTGATTTACCTATGGCTCCACCATCCAGTTAATTAGAAAAACGAAAGCTTGCACATGTGAATTCTAAGAACCTGGTAATAGTAGCTTCTGTAAGTCTATTAGTTTTCCACTAGCAGAATCGGATATAAGTAGGTATAACGTTTTTGTATATTTTTTTAAATCCTTCGAAATTTGCATTTATCAAAATCAAAACATGATTTCATAAATCTGTTAAATTAACATGTTAAAGCATACTCTTTTTTAAACATTTAAATTTGTGTCGAAAAATGGCAACAAAATTACACTTGGAATATTATAATAATATTATAGTTAAAATATAATAAAAACGCGCTTTTATAAAAAAAAATCAGAAGCGTGAGCATTAATACATAGCATGAAGCATGAAGACTAGACAATATATACATATTTAATAGCCAACGTAGTTAGATACTAATATCTATCACAGTATATGCATATGTCAATAAAACCAAAAGCAATTTGTGGTATTTTTTGAACATAACTAAGTTTATATTCACTTTATTGGTTTAAATTTGAAATATTCCGTGATTTGATCGGGCTCCTTCAAGACGAGTCTGGCAGTTCAACAAATTGTAAAACCAACTTAACATACGAGTTCGTAATGTTTGTCGTTTATATTGCTACAGTAAAAAGTTATGCTGAGAAAGAGACGACGATACAATTATTCACCAGCAATTAACATACACGG
Source organism: Agrypnia vestita (assembly GCA_016648135.1). Classification (NCBI taxonomy): domain Eukaryota; kingdom Metazoa; phylum Arthropoda; class Insecta; order Trichoptera; family Phryganeidae; genus Agrypnia; species Agrypnia vestita. The sequence goes on along the minus strand of JADDOH010006932.1, from coordinate 208,927 downwards.
AAATACCTGAGGACGGCCTATCTGTACAAAATATCCATTAGCTTATTATTTTCCGTCTAGAATTTAAAAAAAAACATATTAATATTTTTGCCGTTCTTTTTAAATCATTTCATTTAAGGCCCGGTTGTTTCAAGTTCGATCAAAGTAAGCGGTCGATAAAAGCATAGATTTTTACGAAAACGGATCGTCTGATTGGTGGAGAACGTAAAATTTCAGTTTAAACTCTACGCTTACTTTGATCGAATTTGAAACAACCGGGTCTAAGTCATTTCTCGTAATATCATTACCGAAAAATGAAATGTCAGAAACTTGCGCGGCGGACAGCAGTTTTGAAAGCCCGCGCATTCCAAAAATCATCAGACCAAACAAATTTTCTTTACAAGAAATATTAAGTAATTGAGTTCCTCGCAACCTTTTCAGAATTTATATGCTCAAGGAAACGATAAGTTATGCGAAAAATTTATGCACCTGTGCATGTTAAACTGAATTAATAAACTGAACTGAAGATCTTAAACACGCGACAAACTAAATATTCAATACTAGCTGTGCCCGCGCTGCTTCGCACTTTCGCGAACCTTCTAGAACATTCTCCTTCCAGAACTTTCAAGAAATTTATCGAATATACAGGAACCTTCTAGGCACACCGACACATTCCGCCACTCAGTTTAGAACCTTATAGAACTTTCGGGAATTTTCTAGAACCTTCTCCTTCCAGAACTTTCTAGAGCAGGTTTTCCGGAACCTTCTAGACTCACCGACACAGTCGGCGCGCCTATTTTGAAACAATCTGAAGCATTTGCGGCCTTCACATAACAAAACAATGTGCTAGAAAGTACATTTTCGTCACCCACTCCCACCCACGCACAGCCACCCCCACCAAACTCGCATATTTTCGATGTGACACCAAGGGCTATCCACCACCATAACAACCGGTGGGTGGTTGTGGCTAGTTGTGGAGAAAACTTGGCGGATAGGGAAACACGGTATTAGTATATATATATATATATATCTATATATATATAATATATATATATATATATATATATCTATATATATATATTTAGTATATATTTGATTTAGATAATTTATTGAAGTTTTACGTAGTGAAATACTTATTTAATGAAATTCCGACTATTTGTGAAGAGACATAACACAATCATCTGTATACGAAATAGGCTCGGGCAAACCAGAAGAACATATATTCAAGAGGAAGCATGATGCAAGCGACCGACGCGTAATTTGCTAATAAATTATGTTTTCAACATTGATAAGTAGGTTTCAATATTAGCCACAAGCCAGCCGACCCAGCAACAACTAGTCCTTTTTAATTGCAATTACGACGATTCGGTGGTCAGTCAGACACCGTGTGAAGGACCGGTCCAGCGCGAAGTGTGTCAGGACTGTCGCAAGCCGAGGAAGCGATCTGGTGGTCCACTTCTGGTATCTGTTGGTCAACGCCGGTTGCAGCAGGCAGTGTGCAGTCGAGCTGCATCAGCTGTTGCAGCTGAAACGTCAGGTGTTTTTGCGGAGTGATGACCACATATCGACGATGGAAATTTAAATTGCAACGGTTATAAGAGATGCAGTGTTTTTATTTGGTGTTTTTATTTAAGTATCTGTCTTGGAATCCTGTAATTGATTTTTCACCAACTTCCCGACTAGCTAGAGCTCTCAAACTTTCAATATTTACGTAAAGTGGATTATAAAATCATTTTCAATATGATTGGTCATTCTTTCGATTAAAATTAATAATTTTTGAGCGCTCAGCCGTAATGTTTATCATTTGAATTCAGACAAGCAGTTTAAATTTACGTGAATGATATTAAAAAATCGACTACGAATGTGTGCAAAGAAAGCGTGTAAAAAGCATGTCTTCTATTTTTCTTTGATTTACTTGTTAGGTTGAATTTAGTTTGTTTTCTTTTTTTAGTCCTAGTGCTGTCTGTATGCTGTATGCTATCATTAAATACATGGGATGTATTTATACATACATAAAATACATAAAAATATGGGAAAGTAGATATGAAAGTCTTTTTTTGGGTGTTCATAGGTCTTACGACCTATCTTACGGCTGGCTTAAGTGATCACATCTGTCAAAATTTTGAAGTTGTATATATGTTTAACATGCACACCTTGTTTCACATTTGAGTTGTATTTTTACTACCTGCTGTCGAAAGCTTTGTCGTTCCCATAAACCAGTATAGCTATCACCATTATTTGATATATCTATAACAGAAAATCGTACGCACGGCTTACACATACTAATTCGATTGTATTTCTTAAATAAAAAAGATCTATATACACTTGGTGTTTCTAACAATTTTCTGATTATATACATATATAACAAAGCTAGTCCCCAATACTTTACGGGTGGATTCCTGCCTTGATTATGAGTCGAAAATGTTCCAGCAACCATGACCTAATATCAAAAGTTAGGAGATTTGCGACATCTAAGTTTGCACATTTTTTCCAATATTTCTGCCTTGTTTTTTGCAAAACGTTGGACCATCATCACAGTATACATCTTAGGTAGGTATATCTATATTCATTCCCTTTAATACAAGTCAAATAAAATGATAAAAACCTTCCAATTCATGTTTAGATTTTTACAGGATTTTTATTATTTTATTTAACTTTTATTGAAACAAATGAATTTTTCGTAATCGTCATAAGTTACTGTAATGATAATTCAACGTTTTGGAAAAAATGCAAACTTTGATGACGCATATCTCCATAACTATTGATATCAGGTCATGGTTACTTGAACATTTTCGACTCATAATCAAGGCAGAAATCCACCTGTAAAGTATTAAGGACTAGCTCTGTTACACCCTGTGTTAAGTAACATTCGATTGCTTTGATAATTATTGCGTATAATTGTATAATACTTATTAAAAAATCTACTCTTTCCCCGAATAGAGCTCTCGTCGTATTGGCAGGCCATCGCTGTACAAAATCTCGAAAAAACCTCATACGCATAGATTGTCTCGAGTCGAAAATCTTGTAAAAATTGTATTTGAAATATTGTATTACTTTTGAACTGACAACAGATGAAATAGTACTGGTTCTGTAGTATTTCACATGTGTCATTTTCATTTATCTACACGAGACATTTAACCCGTTTTCTTTTATCAACCACATTTAATTTAATTCTGTACATCTAAAAAAGGCTCATCTCTGCACACGCGTAAAACATATTAAGTAGTTAACATTTCATAAATGGAATCAATTTAAAGTAACAGTTTTTTTAACTTGTTTTGCCGCTTAAAAATAATTTTTTTGTCCCATATACACGCTGGAATATCCAGCATCATGCCGTGTGACGTAACAACTCAATGTCAGCGATTTTACTTTAACGCGTACAATTCGATTCGCAATATATGTTTATGATACGATCATTTCGTAATGGCGGAATAACCTCATTTCTCACTCGCAATTTCATTCAAAATCCGTAGCCACTTAATTAATTTCATACTGCAATAAAACCGCCATATTTAATCGAAGATATCTGTAAGGAAAAATTTAAGCATTGCGATTCAAGATATACCTAAAGTTTTGAGGTACGAGGTGTAAGAAAAAAGGCAGCAAGACGAACCTAAACAGACTCCAACGACAACAAAATAAAATACTGAAAATTGTCTACAATTCGAAATAACTTATATCAACTGAAACGGTTTACCGAATAACATAGTAATTAAACGTTGATAATAATACAAAAATCTAAACATCAAAACTCATTCACAAGCTAACAAATGGCGAAATAAAAGACGAAGACATTAAATTACACAAAATACACGAAAATCATCAACACTACACTACAACGGCGCAAAACTATCACTACCACTTACTCAAATCAAAATAAAAACAGGACAATCACAAATAATTTGTAATGGATTAAAATTATACATTGACCAACCACAACAGACCAAACAACTGACTACTAACAATTTCAAAATAGAAGTGACAAAAATGCTAAAACTTAGCAAAATATAACAAATGATTTTGTGTAATCATTATTATATTATTGTATCGAACTATTATGTAAAATGTAATCTATAGACATTCCAGGTCTCCACCATATTTTAAATTTTAAAAAAAAAAATGTTTTGAATGCAGTCACCGAGGATAACTAATTTAAATTCTACTGAATTCTAGATTTGACGTATCTGTCCTTCCAAAATAATGTTTTAATAATAAATAATTAGGCTAAATAAATAAATAATTTGTAGACTGCTTTATATTATATTTTATACCATCATTATTTGGGCCATACGGTAGCGTTAGTGACGGACCTTGTTACGTAGAGAATTACGCACTTTTAAAATGCCTCATTATTATCTTATATTACTTTTATTTGCGCCACATCGAAGCGTTATTGACGGACGTTGTTACGTAGGGAATTGTACGTTTCTTTAATTACCTCATTATTATTGTACATCATCATTATGCGTATTGATTATTTTGCAGATCTTGCACAACTAACTGCATACAATCTCCAAAGACGTCTAATTGCATACTTCACCAACGTTCGCAAATGTCCGACGACGCGATTCCGAAGTCGCACGCCGCGTGAGTTATCCCCTCGCCCAGACATGAAGAGGGGCGCGCTGGCCGTGCTGGCCTGCGGGCTCGTGCTCCTGGCGCTGCTGCGGGCGGCCGCGGCGCTGGCGCTGGAGACGCAGTCCGTGTACTACGGGCTGGCCCTCACGGCCGCCACACCGGGCGGGCGCAACCAGACCTCGTGCCAGCAGGAGCTGACCTCCGTCTGCAGAGGGATCGAGGCCCACAAGAGGTGGGCCATCAAACGTAAGTCGAACAAATGCCAAAAATATATTTTAACAACATTTTTATATGGAGGTATTTATTTATTCATTTTAATGTTTCAAAAACAATGAAAAACACACAACATGATTTAGATAATACGATTTTGGAGGTAGATGAGCCCTCCGGTTTTGGATAGAGTTGAACTCAAGGGTCACCACTCCGTTTGTAGAGTTGTTGATGATGTAAAAGTCGCGATGGTTTGACAGAATTTATTTGAAGTATAAATGTTGATAAAAGTTACAAGTGCAATAATTATAGGTACATAATAATGAATCGATAGATAACGAGAGCTTCCGCTCGATAGGTAGCTTCCCGTGAAGTGAGGCTTCGATCGGGGAGCGCTTCGCCATAAGAATGATACTGGGCGAGTGAGATAGTTGGCTCTGCAGGCGCCGGCTTATATAGTGATCCAGAACAAAGGCTCGGGGTTATTCTGATTTCGTCTTTACTCGGCCGCGCGTGTAAATATTTAGTTTAGATCAGCAAGGCGAGTTTCCTCGCTCTCCGTGCCCCCTGCTATACATTTCCTTTGTACTCGGTCATTGGTCCGGCTTACTTTGTCGCCTGTTTGCTGTCCTTAGCGTTCTTGCCTCGGCCTTTGTATCGAGGGCGACGGTCTACCGTTTACGATGTCAGCGTATGCGGTACCTTATTACACGGGCGTGTATGTGTATGCGTCTTGGGTCACCACACAATTATAATTCAATTGGTTTAAATGCTTTTCATCACTTAAATGTGAATACGCTACGAACAGCTAACATAGAGATAAAATAAAGGCTAAAACATATTCAAGAAAAAACAGAAAAAAGTGATTTTATACAGTGACGTTGAATAAAGAGACTAAACAGCTAATTTCACAAGTTTGATAATAGTTCTCTTATATTCGTGGAAACTGTCATGGAATATGTCAATGAGGACTTTATGGTTATTTTATATTTTGTTGTATGACCACAACATTCTAGATAAAGAATTAAAGTGGGCCATGTTGTTATTGTAAGTTGAAAGAGCAAATGTATTATATGTCCTAAGTCGGCGACTAGGAACATTCAAAGTTATGTTTTCTATACAAAATTCTGAATCAATATTGCCATGTATTATATTATATAGGTATATTAACTCAGCAATTTGTCTTCTAACTTCCAATTTGTCTACATTAAAATATTCTAAGCGCTCTTGATAAGATACTAAAGTGTATGTTCTAAGAACACTGCTTTACTCCCGCGCGCGTCTTATTTACATCTGGCCAGTGCTGGTATCGAACCTTCTAGGCGTTCCCGGTGTTTAGGAGACGCTTCTTGTGGCTTTTAGATTCTTGTAGAATATTTCAGATGCTTCCCGAAAGCCGTAAAACATTGTAGACCGCTCTCGATTCTTCCATGGTGTTGTGATCATTTCACAAAACTACGACTTGACAGGAATGCGTGATTCTTTTTAGCCTCGTTGCAATATTTTAACAATATTTTAATATGAAAGTATGTTCCAAGAACACAGTTACTGGATTTGGTCCCCAGGGGGATGATTAATTAAGGATAAATTGTAAAAGTCTCACAGAGACGCAGCTATTTTTATAAGAGAAAAGTGGATGGAAGTCTTTTATGCGATGGCTCAAGGCTCACATCCTGTATGAGCAGGCTTAAGAGATCACTGTATACAATGTAACGTTCACCAATTCCATAGTAAGAACATCGACACATGATCAAATTTTTTAAAGTTCTTTATATGTTTCGAATTAATTTTTTTTATTTATTTCATTTCATTTTACTATGCCTGTCTCACTAGAGAGCTCTGTGAGACATATATTATATTCATATATTGCACTGGTCTCTGCTAGAGACATATGCTGTTATTTTTTCTCATTAACGAGTTAGTATACATTGATTTCGAACAGCGATAACAGTTATTTTTTACTGGATGAAAGATAGCCTTGACAGTGTGAAAAGTATATCATTATTATTAATATATAACTTGGAAATTGTAGTATCGCTAGTAGTATCCCGTTTAGTAATGTGCGTCATATCTCCAGATAAACGTGACCTTAAATTAAATGAATGACTTGCTCGTGTGACAGTTAAACTTGACCTACAATGTCAATATTTATTGAACAAAATATTTACAATTGTTATCTCAATAACAGGATTCAGCAAACAACAAATCTCGTACAAATTAGATTATCTTATTTAAATGGAAGAAGGTCTCCACGCTACATCCACCCGTGGTCAAGATTTTTGCGGGTTGTAGGTAGGTACGTCAAATTTGCTTTTGTTAAAGATAACCAGGCACATCACAAATCGCTCTTTGAGGGCGTATTGCCTTATTTTAAGAATAAGAAGAACCATGCACAGGCAAGGCGAATAATCAACGCATTCACGTCTACTGTAATACGTTAGCCTGCGTGGTCAGGAGGTTATGATGTCCGTCCTCGACGACGAACCACCAGATATCAACAGTGGTGCCTTAGGCCCGGTTGTTTCAAGTTCGATCAAAGTAAGCGGTCGAGCAAAGCATAGATTTTTACGAAAACGGATCGTCTGATTGGTGGAGAACGTAAAAATCTATGCTTTTAAAGAACGTTTACTTTAATCCAACTTGAAACAACCGGCCCTTAGGGGATTACGCGTTTATTGAAAGTATACCATGCCAGCGCGCAGAGCTGCGCGCTACTCGAGTATATTTTCCGACGCCAATTTCACGTATCACTTACGGAAAATATACCTTGCTAGTACGCAAAAATCGAGTATATTTTGTATATTTTCAAGCACTGCATACAAAAATAGAATGAATAAGGATATTGATGAATAACAGCAGGGTGTATAATGTTATAGTAATGTTTATTATAACTTATATTCTCCTGAAAAATATCGTCAAACGAACATATAATACAAAGTTAAAAGCTTATTTATAACTTATGATCCGTGGGGCCTACACTAGTATATTAATTTTTAATTTGCATTGAAAATGATAAAACAGATCTTTTTCCGGGATCCATGTGTGATTCAAATATGTAAGTTTTACTTTATTTATTTTTTTATTTTTTTATTTTGGTTAACATACAGTACAATGTAATAAAAACTTGTATTGATAATATATAAAAAATATTCATTTAGTATGACCAGTGAAGTTTTCTCGAAGCTGGTAAAACAAGAAAAAAAAATTACAAACCTATAAATAACAAAATGTTTAAATATAAACCTCATGAAATTATACCTGCTTATATTTTATTTATTTTAAAGAAGCTATAACCCATCAAAAATGACGTGCTTTTGTTATATATTTAGGTCGCTAGTTAGTGCTGGGAGAACAGCGCTATCTAGAGTAACGTCAGTGATGGACATTATTTAACAGAGAATTATGCTCTTTATACCTCATTATTATATTATATATATCACATTATTATTTGAGCATTCTGGTAGCTTGGTGACGGACACTGTTATGTAGAAAATTATATATTTAATAGGTAGGTACATGCGATATGTACACGGCAATGGATTCATTTATTAGTTTAAATTCAGCAAAAGGAAACATAATTTAGCATACAATATTTCTATTAATAAAAATAACGCAAAATAAATAATTTAATTTAAAAAATGTTCACTTTAAATTGAAAAAATATTCAGATACCTTCATATTATTATTTAGGCATAAGTTTATAATAATTATTACAAATTTCTTAATAAATGATTATTGTTACTTGAACATGTATTGTTTAATTTATATCAATTATAATTATGTTACCACAAAATAAATTTGCTACATTTGAAGAAGAAAAAAAAAATTGTTTAATTAGTGCAATTAAATACAGGTTTTGTCAGTTTGCCCGTGATATAAAGTATACAACAACTAAAAGATATATTAACATCCCATTTAAGAAAAATTAAAATTCCATTTTTTTAGGTTTATTCAAGTGAAACTAACTTAAAATTATGTTTACAATATCTCATTCAAATACTCAAAAGTCAAGATTAATAGTCCATTGATTTTGCTAAATGCGTACCAGCCTAGTATAGTTTCCGAATCTTTATATTACCCGATGAGGTTGAAACTATACTCGAGTATCGCGCATAAATAGAATATACTTTCATGACATATTTTTTATTTTCGCTCTTGAAAATATACTGTGCTAATACGCGTGGATTACACCACTTTGAAATTTTCAAAAAAAAAATTCGAACCTTTTATAGTTTAACTTCAATGTGAGCGTGCTCGCTTGGAAAAAATACGAATGTGAAAAAAAGACGGCGTGACAAATGTTCCATATGACCATCACACAGGTGAGCTGTCCTTGTCTAAACAGGCGGGGATACTTACCACTATACTACCGAGGATTTTTACTTAAGATATACACTATTTTAGATGAGTGTCGAGAGGACTTGGTAAGGGATGTAGGTAGAGTCTCCATACTAAACGCTGAACTTCTTAGAAATGCTAATAACTTGTGGTACTTCAGAGCTTTTATTCTGGTGTGGGTCTCCCGCTGGGAAATTCTTAGGGGGTCTCCTGCTGGTATATGACTGCTGTGTATTAGTTTTTCTTTTCCACGAGCGATTTTCGTTCTGGCGAAATTTTTACAGGCGTAACTGAATTAGTTAGGATAATTACCGTGGTTGTATCTGCCGGCAGTGGATCTCCGGACTGTCGAGTCCCTTAATGTTTTTGCATGTTATTTTAATTTGTTAGTATTACAGGAAGTGAATTACTCTAATAAGTGTCTCTAAGGTGCAATTGTGTATTCATTTTAATTAATCTGGCTCCTTAGTTGTATGTCTACATGTTGTGATATTATCTTTATGCTTATTCCTAGTATATGTTATATTATATGTCACATATACTTTTTCTTGTATTTATTGTATTTCTTAATTGTTATTTGTATTTTCCAATTTACATTTGTCTCATGTATCTAGTGTCAAGTTTTGTTATACTTTGTGTCCGGTTTCATACCTCTTTTGAATACTTTTGTTGGTCATACTATGGACTTTATGCATTCATATTTTGTGCTTAAACTGTAGCATTTTTTGTCTATAATATGTAATTTGTTATTCCCACTTAATGAATAATAAGTATGTTCCAATAATAGTCATTGGTCTCTGCGTCTTGGAGGCAGAGAAGAGGTTTTGTGTGGACGCCTTCCCGTCCCGCTCTCATTCCCATGAGTGTCAGGGGGGCGGTGAGTACGGCCACTTCAGCATTTAAAAAATTCCGAACATGGTTGGGGCCGATATGAGAGATATTGCTCATAGAACGGCCCTAGGTATGTGGTGGGTCCCTCTTCTCTGTCCTTGTCTAGAATTTATATCCATGGTTGTCGTTTTCAAATAGTTTTAATTTAGTATTTCTCACGAATGAACGCTGGGCGCGTTATTTAGAAAGGGACCCAAAAATTTAGTCCAGGGCTCCTTGCTGCTCCATGATAGGGGCCCAAAATAGCGTGTCACCAAATTAAACCCTTTTCTACAGTGATGGACGCGTCGGGATCTCCCACCTCGGGGCTGTACTGGGGCAACACCTACTGGCTGGGCTCGCGGCGGCAGTGCTTGGCGGCAGCCTCCAGCAAAAGGGTTCCCGTTAGCCGCACGTCCGGCCCCTACACGGTGGAGACCTCGGAGACCCTTCCACCCTTCGCCATCCAGTATTACGCCGCGTACTTCACGCACAACTCTAACATGCAGGTGTTTGTGCACTGGGAGAACGAGGTAAGTCTCTCCTTTACGTACTATGTTGAACGATTGGAACAACAAGGGAAGTTTGGGCCATAAGTTTATGCATTTTTAAATCATTCGGCGCGCGGGACTCTGGTCCTGGGATATTTAGTCGCAATGGATCGCTTCACGGGGAACAACGCTCTTTTTGCATTAAACAGTTTTACAAAAACATCGATTCTTATGTGTGCACATCGCGAATCAATGGCCGAGTTAAATCGTGGCTCAGGAAGTTTAAGGAGACCGGTTAAAAAAGCTAAAAAAGAAGAGAATGTCACGCAAGTTGACGAGTCTATACGAGAAGATCCGGGCATGTCGGCTCGCAAGCGATCTGCTACTATGGCGATACCAAAATCAACCTTACGTTAAATTTTGAAACTGGATTTGATACTACATAAGATCCAATTGATGCCAGATTTAATAACCGAAGAAGGGATTTCACAGAAAAAAATCGTTGAGATTTTTCAACCAAATTCAGCAATATTTTGTTCTCCGATGAAGCCCAACGTTTGAACGGGTATGTTGATAAGCAAAATTGCAAGGTCTGGAGCATGGAGAACCCCAAACTCAAATATCAAAGGCCTCTCCATTCTCCAAAAGTAACAGTTTGGGTGTCTGCAATATCAAAGGGCATTATCGGTCTTAGGTTCCTAGCCTAGGTGCCAAGTTCCTAGCCTAAGTTCACCTGCCTAGGTTCCAGATTCGTGGAATGCCAACGGCGGGATAGTGAACATTTTTATGACATAATTATTAAGATATGATTTCCCCTATTGTGAAGAAAACTATAATTTTTACATGACCTGTTATTTTTTTTATTGAATTTTCAAGAGAGCAATAACTTTTGACCCACTTGTATCGTCTGGCATTTACATACAACTAAAGCAGTAATGCAGTACGGAGCACAAATAACTGCTGTGAAGTGTAATTATAAAGCAACAAATTATGGACACTAGTGTGATCCCAAGATCCCCAATATCAATTAGAGCTAGAATATTTTCTGATGACGAACAATTAAATAACAACAATCGTCGCTAATGGAGAGAGCGAGGGCAACCATAATGGATCATAATGAAACATATATTATTCTGAATAATAATTACTTATAGCAAAACGGTGCATAGAGGAATATTCAACCCACTTCAATTCTGTATACTCAATATAATATAATTCAACATTCGCCCATGTTGATATTCGTCATTTTTTTATATTCATTCTCTTTTTTCGTTGAAAATTTTGATTGAATTTCACCCGAAATGTCGATATTTGGTAAATCGTCTGGAGAAACTGGTGAACCATCAGAACATTAATCACCAGATTGACATCAGGACTTAATCATCACACACCATCAGGACATTAATCACCAGATTGACATCAAGACTTAATCATCACACACCATCAGGACATTAATCACCAGATTGACATCAGGACTTAATCATCACACACCATCAGGACATTAATCACCAGATTGACATCAGTACTTAATCATCACACACCATCAGGACATTAATCACCAGATTGACATCAAGACTTAATCATAACACACCATCAGGACATTAATCACCAGATTGACATCAGGACTTAATCATCACAGACCATCAGGACATTAATCACCAGATTGACATCAGTACTTAATCATCACACACCATCAGGACATTAATCACCAGATTGACATCAAGACTTAATCATAACACACCATCAGGACATTAATCACCAGATTGACATCAGGACTTAATCATCACAGACCATCAGGACATTAATCACCAGATTGACATCAAGACTTAAACATCACACACCATCAGGACATTAATCACCAGATTGACATCAGGACTTAATCGTCACACACCATCAGGACATTAATCACCAGATTGACATCAAGACTTAAACATCACACACCACTAGGACATTAATCACCAGATTGACCAGATCTCGAAGTGGAAGATTCTCTTCCAAACAATGAATAACATCTATAAAACAAAGACTCTTATCAACATTGATTGTTTTTGGAACGAAGTTCCTTAACGCGGCTTGCGGTAGGAGTTGACTGGTATGTCCCCTCCTTGCGACTCTCATTCTCTTTCTTTCTATTACATACGAGTGTATGTGTGTATGTTCGAGTACCGATATTCGAGTAGACGAGTATCGTGCGCGACAGGTTGTATAACCTCACTACATAAGTATAGCCTCATACGTAAGTTACATTGTCTCATTATTGCAATATTATAATGAAGATTCGAAAAATGAAAACTGCAACAAATATGATGTGTAATACAAATTTAGAAAAGTAAGTTAATAAAATAGTATTTTTTACTGTTTCTATACATTTAATATGATTCGAATGTTCGAAAATTCTTTTTGACATTCGCCCTTCCCTCGGGAACGGATTCATGACGAATTTTGAGGGTCCACTGTACTAAAATAATTTTGCAAACTTGTAAAAATTGCTTATAAAATGCGGGAAAACCATATCTGAGGAACGATAGATAACATTTTCAGCACATAAGATTCATAATATGTTTTACGAAGATCGTTTTTATTTAGAATAAAAGTTGTTTTAGAGAGTATGTAAAGTATTTATCTTTAGAAATACTTTCTGAGAATTAATGATTTTTGAGAATTCAAAAATATCTAGGTATTTCTACTAAAAGCCTCGAAAAATTTGTTCAGTAAGTAGGTACTGACATTACTTCGTAAGAAATCACGATATTTTTTTTTTGCAGGTTATGATAACCCTCGGCCTGTGTTTGCCATCTTCGTGTACGGAATCGGAAGTATCTGAACTTCTCCAAGAGTACTTTGATTCTGATACTCTCTATCACCAACACGTCTACAATATGACGCTGAAAATGGAGGGAGTAAAAAAGACTGAAGATGACTATTCTTGGACCGATACTGGACTTTTTAAGATATTCATGTGAGTTTCAGGCCGATTGTTAATTTTTGAAATGTTATGAGACCCGTTCTCCTTCACAAGTAGGTACATTGAGGAACGATCATGAAAAATTGTAGAATAACCTAATAATAATTTCCAAAACGCATTCCACAATAGGGTAATTTCCCTTTTTTCAATAGCAAAATCTTAACTTTGGTTAAGAAAATACGTATATGAAAAATATTTTTTTTATATGTTTTACATCAAAAAACAAATTACAAAAAATCAATTTTAAACTCCCGCCAAAACGCTTATTTTCGCAAGTGACGTCACGCTTCATTTTTTATGTCAATTCGATGTTTAACACGTAACAGCACATTCGCGTATTTAGACGTTCATTCGTTTCTTTACAAAACAAGATGATTTTTTTTAGTGCGTGCATAAAGTCTGGGGAAAAGTTTTGTAGATATTGTATGGTACCCAAAAAACTGAAAACTCCCGACAATGAAGCCAACCTTGAAACATCTATTTTCGGTAAGTTATCAGATTTTCTTTGTGAAAATCCGTCCTCCAGTATTTTGAATGTGTTCTTAGATCGTTTATTTTATTAAAATAGATCACAAACACCGCAAAATCTATATAAACACCAAGGAAACACGAGTAAAAAAAAGCGAAGACTGACAGTGACCATAGAAAATAAACAAATTATCTATTATATCTTATATCTTCCTGCTACGTGACGTCACATCGCGTTTTAAGAATTTTATTATTAAAATTATGAATGAAAACATTATCCTACACCATCCATACTGAGTTACAAAACATAATTTTTTTTTCTGAATCTATTTCATATATTTTCATAGATGATATCTGTAAAATGTGAAATTACCCTATCAAAGACATCATTTTTATATATTTGACTGAAATTGGTGGTGGTGCCTACTTAATTAGCATTTTGTGAAAAACTATAGAAAATTAAGTAGAAGGTCTGCAACGAGAGATCATAGGTCATTTGAATTAACAGAAACCATAACATCATATTTTTATTGTTGGTGCAAAAAATAATTTGTGTACATTTTCAATTGATTTCGTAATGTGTTTTTGTTGTTGTAAAAATCGAAACATTATTGACGTTTTTTAAAGAACTGAAGGGAAGTGAGAGAAATATGTGTTTCAATTTATATGCATATAACTAGGACGTAAAAATAACTAATTGATATAAAGCTGAAATTCAAAAATAAAAAATTGTTAATTTATAACGGCTTCCTATACCTACAGGTATAAACAAATTTAAAAAAATTAACCTTAAAGCCTCTTCCGAAACATCCCTATGACTTTTGTTTCTCATATGACAACTAGTTAATAATTATTTTTGGAATCAACAAAAAATTACAAACAATTCTGATTACTTATAACACAATCAAGTATTAATAAAATTATAAATTGTTTTTTATGTAAACGCAGCACATTCCTAGGGACAATGTTGGTACTAACTATTTTGGGAACGACACACGAAATGACAAGACATAAATTAAAGATGAATGCAACCGAAACAAAAGAATATTTGGAGATGAAACGCAGCCAACAAAATGATGAGACAGCTGATAAAAATTTATGTGGTAAGTATATACTTTTTGAAATAGAGTAATTGGGTAAAATCTTGTCCAGAACATTTTGTTTGTTATGACACCATCCGTCTATTCTGTTAACATAAAACCGAATAGATTTCTTTTTATATTTGTATATAATATCATTATTAGAATATTATTCTATGCCGTTTTTATTGAGTGCGCATGTATTCACTCTTATTTTAAAATGTTTCCTTGTACTGACACAATCGAGTTTATTTAAAAGATAAGGAATAATCAATCATACGTTTTATTTTCTAGGTGTTCAGTTTTATGATTCAATCGCATTTACCGGAGATAAAGTTGATCGAAATGTAAAATCTGAACCTGAAATAACATTCACATCCAAATTTTTGAACTGCTTTAGTGTTTATTCAAATGCAAAATCCATTTTGAATACGAATGTGACTCACGATGGACAAAACATGCTACCAATTTTTGGACTAAGGTACGCATATTTAAATTTTTTCGGTCATGTAAGTACAATGTTTAAAAAGCCCGCGTTTGATTTATTAGTAATTCTATGGAACAGTTGTCTATGTACCGGCGCGGCGCTGTCACTTGTCGATGAAGAGTGTAAACATCAAAACCATAGATAAGAGAGCTGTCAGAATTCGGAATAATTTCGTATACGGTTGCTGTTTTAGCGACATTCGTCATTTATAACATGAAAATAAAGGCGATTATAATATAGTTAAAATGAGCACAATCGATATGAATAGCGACGACTGGTCGATAGGGTGTTCGGACGATGAACTCAGCAAGGCGGGAATCACGGAGGGCGATCGCTGGGCTCCGGAACCCTCCGAACTCGAAAATTTATACAACACTATCGAGAAAACTGGAACGCTGCAATTGGAGTGGAGGTGTCCGGGCAGGCGGCTACCATCTCCCGTCGTTCATAGTGACGATAACATTCAAGAAATTCAGTCATCCGACGCTGCTCCGGAAAAATCAAACTTTGACTTCAAAGACGAGATGAGTTCCCTTAGACTACGGGTCCGCAGGGAGGGAGAGGACACCCTACGAGGATCTGCGAAGAAGAAGACTTCTTCATTTGATGGAATAGTCTCGAATATGATGCGGCACAAGAGGATACAACAAATGGAAAGGGAAGCGGATAATCAATAGATTTTGGTTGTGTTCTCTGCATACTCTTGTTCAATAAGTGCATACAGTAAGAATATGGTTCTTATTGAAACACCGATCAGAATATTTATGTGCCATTTAAGGCCTCAAAGTTAAGGTAGAACTACACTCGTCGAGTGCAACTTTGAGGAATGTCTTGTCTTGCAAGACATTCCTCAAAGTAAGAGCAAGCCTTGAGAATGGCGTGTCTTACCATGTCACAACATCAGCCTAAAAAACCATTACAAATAAATTTCAAACTGCTCGCGGAAGCCTTGAGTCTTACATATACATGCATAAGATGGCTAGATATCTAAAATAATGGTAGTGTCGAAAAGCTTCGGTTTCTAGCAGTTTTTAAATGGTTCTAAGATGTTGATTCTTTCAGTTGAAGTTGTTTCAAATATATTATTGTACATATCTTGAAAACCGCATAGATCAATTAAAATATCACCATTTAGTTAAATTGTATAAAAAATAACACAAACAGAAGTTTTATATTATTATAGAATGCATTAAAATATAACATCAAAATCGAGTATTTTGTTTTTAGTTTTAAATTACAAATTTAATAACAAAGGTAGTGAAAAAAATGAAATAAGGTTGGCTATTTTCAGCAAATAAAAGTTTAGGTAGGAAATTAAGATATATTATGGATGTCTCACAGAGATGAAATTATATTTTTTTATAGGAAAGTAGGTATGGAAGTCTGGGTGTTCATAGGCTTACAACCTATTGTACGGCTGGCTTAAGTGACCACTTTACACAATGTAACGTTCACATTTCCACCCATGATTTTGTCAATTTCCCAATAATTACGTCTCCATGAGACATCTATAATATACATATCTTGATTAATGATGTCTCTGTGACAAAATCCAGTACTGTGTTCCTAAAAATTGGACAAACTCAAAATATTCTGAAGGAAATATAATTTTTTATTAATCATAATTGGGTATTTTTTTCTTTGTCCAATCGAGTATTGGCTGTGAATGCAAAAATTCAATTTTGTGATTATTTAATATTACATTTGGCATAAAAAAAATGAAATATATGTGAATTGAGATTAAATTAAACTTTTTCTGTTTTCTGAAAAATGTAAAAATGGTTATTATGTTAAATGACTCATAATGATAATAACTATGTATTACAACTGTTTAGATAAGATTTATAAATAGTTTTTGTATGTATTATGTAAATAAATATATAATGTTTTTAAATTTAATTGTTCTTATTTTATTTATTAGCCATTACCTGTCAAGAATTACATAAGTTTATTATATATAATTCGGCCGCCATTTATGACAGTGAGAACAGCGCTATCTTGAGTAGCGTAGCGTCTTGATAACGTTATTGATGGATATTATTAAATAGAGAATGAAAATTAATAATATGCAATACAAAATCTATTTCAATATTTTTTAATAAGTATTTTATCTAAAATGCATAAAAAGAGTAGCTTGTTAGTCTTTTGGTTAGGAATCTCGCCTCGTCATCCAAAGGCCGCGTGTTCGAACCTCACTAGTTAGTCCTATTTTCATTCAAACACAAGTATTGATGTGACACGTATTAAGTGTTCGCATCTCTATTTTAAAAAAAGTCAATGTTTTCATATTATTTAATAACAATTATGAAATCATACTAATTTTGAAAACGAACTGAGATCAGCTATTGGGTAGTAAGTTACGGACGGACATTCGAAATTATTGTTATTGGGATTGTTCATATCATGCAACATTTAACAAATTAACTATAGCTAGACCGCATTCAAAAGAATGTGTGCAAAAAATATGTCTTGTTACAATGCATAAAATGAACACAAAATAAGTTTTTCTAGTAAGTAACCTTTTTTAAACTAAAAAATATATATTTATTTGGAATATCGTATTGAGGCTTGTAATACGGGCTTGCCAGGCAACTTTCCCCCGCTTTCTTCTTACCGGACAAAGCTAGGGAATGATCTTTTGATTGTGGTCGACCTATAGCTGTAACCTTATTAATATTTAAAGCAATAACTTTATGGTTAGTGGTGTAGTGTTGGTCCTGACGAAGAGACGGGTACGTCTCGAAACCGGTAGACCTAAAATCTGGTAGTGGTTTTTACAAAGTTAACTAACAATCTGTTATAGCTGTAACCTTTTAAAAATTATGGTACTTTACTTTTCCATTCCTGTTCCTAAAGAATAAGTATTTACTTATTTATAGCAGACACCCATGAAATAGTAATAACCTCCTTCATCAAAATATTTTACCTTTTTTTTTTATAATTCTCCTGCTAGTTAAATTTAATCCCCATCGATTGTGCTGGGCGGAGCATGAAATGGTTCGTGTCTTTGCCAAGCCCTAGTATAATATTTATGGTATCATTTTGGCAGTCCACGGAAAGGCCGCGGTAGCAACATACGTTAGGCGGCCGGTTCGGGTTTGCTGGTCCGATACGTGTAGCATTAATATTCATAAATTATTTTCAAATTAAGCTAAACACTCGTGTTTGAAAATAGGAATAGGAAAATAATTTGCTGGTGTCCTGGAAGGGGCTTGAAACACCGACCGCTGGATCGCCAGGCAAGAGTCATAACCACTACACCAACAAGCTCAAGTCTTACTTCACTTTTTTCACTTCCAGATCTTTGACAACATTCTGGATTGTAATGAACCATGGTGTGTTCTACATGGCAGACTATTTCCATAACAGAACTGGAGCCTACTACATATCTGACCACTTGATTCTACAAGCTTTCAGCAATTCTTCCTTCACTGTCGACACCTTCGTTTGTATCAGGTTTGATATTATTTACTCATTAATACAAATATCTACAGGCTTCTTTTAATGATAGTAATTTGTTGTTGGTTTCACAATGGGTCCACTCACAAATACTTTGCAAAAATTATTCAACAATGTTCACATAGACTGCATCCATATTAGCAAGGTATATTTAGTCTGTTTAATATCATTAGATCCTTCTACTCATATCAGTTAATATTTTTTACATAAAAATAAAAAAACAATAATGAAACTCGCAAAATAATTAAACAAATTAAATTTAAAAGTATATAACTCTGTACTCACTGTCTATGCTTAAGTAAATAAAGTGAAGCTCTCAGCTAAGAGTCAAAATCTCAAAAGCTAAGTTCAGATAATGGACTCTTCAGATAATGGATAGTCTTTTTTGTAAAATAATATACATATGACAAAATAATTTTTAATCAAATATTTAACTTGATCGGGTTAGAAAATTAATAAGTCGATGGGTTATCTACTTTACCATTTGTGGCTTATAAAAGCATCATCTAAGATTACTAATTTATAATGTTCTGATTTTGAGATTTTATAGAAAACGGTCCATAAATTTATAGAAAACATGATTTTGGAAGGGATAGATACATAAAATCTAGAATTCAGAACATTTTAAATAAGTAATAATATAATTTTTTGGATAATGCTGCCTTTGCTTTTACACCCCACATTTATGAACATTTTTATTAACTTTCATAGAAAATATTGTTTATTTATGTAAGATTCATAGAATAAGAATGCATTACGAAGAATGGGAATGGGATTAGGAACTTGCGATCCCTAATGTTAATGTCATTGGCATCTTTTATTACATCATGTATTTTTAAATTTAAAAGCAAATCCTAAAGAATTTACCAACTTTTAATGTGGCATTTTTTCTCACGAGTTGATACCTGGATGCCACTGAAAAAATGAAAAAAAATGTTGCTTAGAGCTATTATAATATGTAGCATTAATACTACATTTTTATTTAAAGCAATAGCAATAGTGAAAATTATGTTATTTAATGTATCTGTCGTCATGCATGGTTCTCCAAACTAATTTTTTTAAATTTTCAGTGGTTTCCTACTCGGATACGGATTTTTGAAACTGGAAAGGAAAAAGGCAATTGCAGGAATCAAAGAGTCAGTTGGGAAAAAAATGGCATTAGTTCTTATTGGAATTATTTACAGAATTTTAAGGTGATTATCATTATTTTAATAAGTTGTGATAATTACAAAAAACCTCACCAAATATTAATGATAATTTTATTGGACTGAACCAGGCACAGAGGAAATTATATATATACGCTTATACTGTGAGTAGCATTTTATGCTGGATGTACACACTTGTGCGCAATAATTTGTGTGTCGGTACCGGCATAAATTCTGAGCTGAAAATGTATAAACTATGGATCAAATTTGGTACCATCTTTTTGATTTTTAAATTTCAATTTACGTAACTAAATTTTTAGTGAATGATTAATACACATCATGTTTAGATCAGGGCCCATCAGTGGCACAATTTCACCAAAACAATTAAAATGTCTTACAAATAAAGTGAAAACTTCTGAAAAACCTCAATTGTAATTTTAACATACCTATGTATTACAACAGAACCTCGCTAACTCTAAATTCAATTGACCCAAAAAAAACACTTCGAATTGTGTACGGACACGCTAATCCAAATATGTGAAATATCAAGATAAGTTAGTAATATTTATGTATTAAATAAAAAGGATATTTTATATTATGTATTAAATAAATAGGATATTTTATATTTCACTGAAAAGCAAATCTCAATGTTTCGCTGAAGTCTTATCTTAGAAATATATGGTTCGTATAAAATATCCGTTTTATTTAGCACATAAATATGTCCAACAACCGTAATAATAACCTTAACTCTCTAATAAGTTAGTAATAACTTCATCCAAAGAAAATTAAACATTTTAACAACATAAACAGAGTTGTAAGAAGAAATAATCAAGAGCCAACAAGAGGTATTTAAAAAAACAAAAAACAATTTTAAACAAATCTTCTGGTTTGTGTCTTTTAGGGTATTATGTCATGTTTTTTACAACCGTTCTGGCTGACGTTTCGAATCACATTGCAGGGCCCATCATCAGGGCTGATGTGTTCAACACATCAGCCTTGACTTAAAACTTATTGATTTATGGCGCAAGGGTATAAAAATTGTTTTGAATTACGAATTATGAGGGTTAATCAACTTGAAATGGTTTAGTTAACATTTTGAAACATGTATGTTCTTAAAATTGAAAATTATGACAAATTTTGTACTAATCAGGGTTCAATTAATAGGGTTTTACTGTAATAACAAAATCCCACCACCTGAATGTTGTTACTTATGTATATTGTTTGACAAATTTTTATTTTGAATTCATATGTTTTTTTTGTATGCCTATTACTAATATGTAATTGCTTTATAATAAAAAAATATTATAAAGCATGCTGTTTCGGGGATGAATAGTTGATATTTGACAGTAAGATCTTTCGAGAAAATTATCAAATACTTACCACCCTAAAAATATTGTTGATTATTGCTCTATATTTTTCATATACTTATTGCAGGTAGTAAAAATTAAAAATTATATTCGGAACTCAACAATTTATTAGTAAAATGTTTAATATGCATATTCTGCTCATTTTAGATTGATGCCAGCTTACTTGACTGCTCTTGGTTTTGCATATACAACATCAGCCATCAGGCACAGGCTAACAGCCTTCTGGTCCTCGGAAAGAAATGACATCAACTGCATCTCTTTCTGGTGGAGAAACTTGTTGTTCATCAATAACTTTTATCCCAAAGCCGAGATGTGCATGTCTTGGAGTTGGTACTTAAGCAGCGATGTGCAAAACTTCATCATAGCTATGGTGTTACTAGTTTTAGCCACTGTGTAAGTACACTTATGCTATGAGACACCTTCAAGATTTTCATACTGCCTATTGCACACACATGCTTAGAATAGTAAGACTTTGGTCACGTGTGCAAAATTTGATCCCGATCTCATCATTTGCCTTTTGGCTATTACAGTGTAAGCATAGCCGCTCTGCTAGTGGTTTGCACCAAGGGGGAGCAACGACTAGTGATCTGATTTCTAAAATCACTAGTCGTGATATGATATTTGAATTTGGAATTCCAAATGGAATGCAAGATATCGAACAACGAACTAGCCAGTATTAGAAAACAGCAATTTCATAGGTAAAAAGTTATGTGGTACGAAATTAAAATTAGTCACGGTTAGGCTTACATAACCAGGACCATGCCAAGGCTAGCGGGAACCCTTGAGCTAATACAAGTATTGAACCAAAGTATAAAAGGCTTTTCAAATGCGCCGTTTCGAAGTGCCCCTAGACATTTTTTTTACTACTTCAAATTTGAAAACATTAACCCTGCAGTGGTCGCGTGGACTACATATGTAGTCCACTAATACTAAATAAAAAAAAATTCCAAAATGGTAAGCATTAGTTTCACGTGCCGCTAGGTACTTTTAAATGAATTATCGAGGGACGTACTCAGAGAAGCGCAAACGCCGATCGCGTTTGGAAGTGTAACAGTGGCTCCGCAAAGATCCTGGACTACATATGTAGTCCGCGCGACCAATCACGTAAGTATTTTTTAAGTATATATGTTTTTTGTTTGTATTTATTTTATGTTACAATTGACATAAACACCTAATTTTAACTTGGTTTTATTAAGTTCTGTTTTTGTAAATTGATGTAACTATATATTTTTAGAATAATAATGGGTGATCGACAAGCTGCACAGATTGAGGCGTGGTTGAAACAAACCAAATCCCAAACCGTGGTTGAAATCCACCATGTTCGTCAAAATTTGGTTTCCACCCACCATGTACAATGTTGTCGTACGTGCCGAAACCCAATAAAGTTGTTATACTGATGTCAACCATGCACAACGATGCCACAATTGACACCACTCTGGAGATAGTTAGAAGCCAGAAATAATAACCGGACAAAAAACGGAGTTGACGTATTGATAAAATGTGTTCTTTATACAACGTTTCGAGAAACTCTAGAAGATGGCCTCTAACGGTGTTCCTTGACTGGCTAAATTTGAGTGCACTCCACGCATTATGAATTTACTCAGCAAACAAAAACTATGGAAGCGTTTGCCGTCGTGACTTCCTGATCGAGTTGTCTCCGGCTTGGATGAAACCATTAGCAAAGAAGAGAGTTGAAAAAAAATCGTTGCCAAGGTCCCTAACAATAAAACTAAAAGTCTTTCTATGTGTTATGGACGCAGAAAAACAACCACCAACCTCGGAGGGGACGTCGAGTAATATAGTGCGCCGTTGTCATGATTGTGGAAGAGCGCGCAATAAAAACACCAGAAAGTTTTGTACAGCGTGCAAAAACTTCATTTGTGGGGATCATTCGAAAATGGTGTATCTTTTCTGCGCAGAAAATATTATAAGTTAATAATTTTAAATAAATAGTTTTGTTGTGATCTCAATTAGAACCAAACCTGTGATTTTTGTGCCAATTTTGGAGGATTTTTATTTATATTTTATTAATTATGAAACAGAGGTTGTGATTAAGTTTTGTTTATTGTATCTAGTTAAGAAAACTGAACTAATTATATTTTCATAAGTAAAATAAAGATAGTGTGCTTAAGTTTTATTTTATTTCAATTTAAAAATGGACTATGTGTGTAGTCCGCGCGACTTCTGCCGTCTCATTTAGATGCGCGACCGCTGCAGGGTTAAAGAGCGTCTTTTCAATAAGTTTTATGGTTCATTACAAAAAAAAAGTGTTTTAAAATTTGAATTTTTTTCAGATACATATTATTGTTGCATGATCAATGTACAATGGTACTTATACATATATACATTAATCTAATTATTTTGTATAATTTATAGATATCGTAAGGCTGTGATATATATATTTCTGGCCATATTTGTCCTTGCCAATGCATACACTGGATATGTGGTGTATTCTCTGGAGTTTATCCCTTTGTAAGCTATTTAATATATTTTTTTTACAATTCAAGTCCACAATGCTGTTTATGCCATTTACAGGTGTACCGGTCCTAACCATTTGGACTAACTATTCTGTAGATATTAGATAACTTTGTTTATTATATATGAAATAAATACATAAATTATTTGCATAGTAAATTCAATAAATATTTTTCATAAACTGAAATACATAGTAAGAACTTTTAAATTATTTTGTTTAATTTTTAATGCTCTTAATTTAATTATAGTGTTGACAATATATTGTTAAAATTTGACGATGTATATGATCGACCGTGGACAAGAACAGGTCCATATCTAATTGGATTGGCTGGAGGATGTGCATTTCATCACTATGATGGCAAACTACCGTTTAATAAAGTAAGTCAAATACATATTCTCCATCATTGAAGTATCTTAATCAAAATATATACATAATTTAAACAGTTTTTTTGGTGACATATTAAGTAAACCTGAGATATTTTTGGTCAAATCAAATTGCACTGCTTTAAAACTTATGATATTTATTTTATTTTAATACAATCATGTAAGGAAGGCTCGCCGGGGTGATTGGAGAAATCTCAGTGGGCTGATGGCTTAGATTTTTGTTTTATTTATCTATCAAAAAAAAAAAAAAAAAATCCTCAACTAGTTGGCAATTAAAAAAGGGTTCAGAATAAGATTCACTTTAATTGTGTCCTGCAATAAAGAACAAAATTTGGAAAATTAGAGACTAGAATTAGCTTTTGTCAAGAGAGAAAGACATATGGATAATATTGATAATGATTTGATTATCAATACATCAATCTACAATCAACTAATTAAAGAGAGAATTATCTTTTTGTGTCTGATGTATTTTTAAACTGTCTGTATAAATACCTAAAATTATTTTTTCTACATTGTGTTATTTTTCAACCATGCTACAAAATATCAGTTAAAAACATATTGATTGTAAACGATTTAACAAGTTTAGGACATTTGTTTTCAAAATTTCTCAGGCCCCTCTAAGGTTGCCAATAAATAAATTAAACAAACAATTGTTTAACTGTCGCATTCCTATTAACTTGAACATTGTCCAATTTGCTGAGCATATCTTCTTATAGACAGAATGATAATATGTATAACAATCTCTAACATTTCTACTAGTGAAAGTAGAAAGAGTATAGAATCTGTTAATTAACTTCTGGAAAAAAGTACCTTATCCACGATTATCTGTCGCACTGTGACAGGTAGAAATTGTTTTTATATTTACCTATCCTCACAACTATTACAGTAAATTTTTAGATCACTTAGTATTTTAAACAAAAATTAAAAATACTATTTTCAGGCAGTTAAGAGCTTACTGTGGATTCTTGGAACAGCACTAGGAGTAGTCACCATGTTTGGTTTCGCAGACAAGGATATGAGCCTTATTTCCAGTGCTTTCTACATGAGCCTCAGTAGGTCCTCCTGGGCCCTGAGCACCTCGTGGCTCATGTTAGCCTGTCTCTCGGGAAATGGTGGTAAATATTAATATTAAAGGAAATTTAAAATTAATAATTAACAATAATCAGATCTTTACAAATATGGTACAAATAACACTTGATTATAACATTCAATATGCCACTTCAAAATAACGCCAGTTAGTCTGTGAGTAAATAATATAAATATATTCTTTTATATTTTTTCCGAGAAAAAAGTGAAATATCTTGTGTACACTTTTATTCATATTTATTATGTAAAAAGAAGATGACCTTCAGTCAGAAATATCTTGGGAAAAATATAATGGTGAAATGATTTTGTTAAATTATTTTGTTAACTGCTATTTAAATCCTATACAAATAATTGCAACAAGCAATCCAAATGATGTACCGATTCTTACTGACCAATATTTCTGTGCTAAGGCTTAAAAGAATCCACTCACATGGCACTTAAATGTGTTATAATACAACATAAGTAAATGAATTGAAATATTGTAATTGAAGTATTAGACATATTAGCCATCACCTGGGCCATGATTTGAATAAAGCGGACGTCAGCACAGATGAATTAAATTTGGTAAATTTCTTTGCATTCTAAACTGTAAATGAATAGTTCATTCATTTCTGAAATCAATATATATAGCCATATTGTCAGATCTGGAATACATAATACATTGTGTTATTAGATTCCTTTTGCACAGAATACTGCGCGAAAGAAAACCTGACTCAACCCTCTGAGTGCTGAATAAAATTTCATAAAAAGTCACGTAATGAGTCAATTATTCCAAAACAATAATGTTAATGATTAATTGCAATTATTTTTAGGCGTATAATCATTCACTGCTGCTTCTATATTCACCTTCAGAATTAAATAAAAAAACATTAGTTAAAAAATTAGATAAAGCGAAAAAGTATTCGGATATCTCAGCAGCTCGCACTTAAGAGCCGCATTTTTCTGTGGAGCTTGGGATAAATCCGAATATCTCACTTGATAACCATACATGCTGAATCAGATTTACACACACCTAGAACATTCTGGGTTAAACTGAGAGCTTCATGCACATTGTTTCCAATTTACATTTTTGTGCTACCTAACATCACAGCATGTATTGAGAAAAAATTCAATATTTAACACTAGGTTTACGGACATTTTTTATATACCTATCTCTACGGCACCCGTCAAATTGACGTATGCACATAAGTACTTCGTTTTTTCATATTAAATGTTTTATTTAACTGAAGTCTTCAATTGTTCAATTGAAATGGTTCAATTCTTTTTTAGAACACGACGCGCTCCTATTTCTATGCAGTCTTTGATATGTTCTAACATGCGCGTATCAATTATTAGTTCGAAGGCAGTTCGCACATGACCTGACATCACATTTCTTTTGGAATATCCAGTAGGTCCTGCGACACCTTTGAATATTATGTGAATGGGCAGTCTACCGCTGGACCCACTTGCTTCAAAGCCCATCCATTGTGTTCCATCGACAGCAAATAGTTCTGTTGTATTGCTTTTGGAGTAGGATGACTCTTTCTCAAAGTCAGTGCTTGAGGAAATGCGCATTCTTTTTCTACCAAGACCTGGAATGTTTTCTTCTTCTGATGACTCTTCTGTCATTTCGCTGTCGACGGATTCGGAAGTCTCGGATTCATGTTCAGTTTCACTTTCAAATGCTTTTTCTTCAGAGCTAGTATCGGAATGTTCATCATTGAAGTTAGAAATTTCTTTCAATAATTCCAAATACTTTCTTGATTTACTCATGGTTGCTAAAATAAATATTATTGCAAAAGTAATTAGTAATTATTAGAAAATAATATTATCGAAAAACATTCTTACAATAAGTAGATATTTATTTCCAAATATTTATACGTATTGCTAAAATTTTAAAACTGGATACACGTCTTCACTCACAGGCTACAATTCTAAAACTGAAGATTGTCATATGGTCAACTTTGCCAGAAATCAACCCTCGAAGAGACCTTTTTTATTACTCCATAAATCATAATGTTCCAAATACGTTACGCAGCGCACAGGTACTTGTAATTTGTGTTTGAAACAAAATTTTCTAAAAATCGATGACATTCTTTCTTCATTACTTCACACAAATTGTAGAAATATGTTGTTTCAAAAGTAATAATTTCACTAAGGGGACAAATTCAAAAGGGATATTCTTTAAACTACCAAATCCGTCAATTTGACGGGTGTCCGTAGAGATAGGTATAAAGCAACAAGATTTTCAAAAATAAGAGGTTTCCGAAAAAAAAAAAAAAGTAAATATATTTGCACCGATCCATTATAAAAAGTCATTTAAAAAAATCAGAAAAAAATTCTGCCTGTTTAGTAAAATTTACAAAGCAAATCAGAAATCCGTCAATTTGACGGGTGCCTTAAACCTAGTGTTAAAGACACAATGTTTCATATGAAATATATATGTCTTGAAATATATTTTTTAACTTTCATTATGTTGATACTATGTATTTAAAGACACAATGTTTCATATGAAATAGATATGTCTTGAAATATATTTTTTAACTTTCATTATGTTGATACTATGTATTTAAAGACACAATGTTTCATATGAAATAGATATGTCTTGAAATATATTTTTTAACTTTCATTATGTTGATACTATGTATTTATATGCCTACTATGTATATACACCCAACTTTTTTTGCCCGATTTTGATATAACAATTAGGTACATGCTTTTCTGCAATCACTGCACAAATTATTTGATATAAAACGATTCCTAAAATTAATTTATAATTAAAAACATTTTTACACAGTTTTTGCTGAATCATATGTAAGGTGTAAAACCCATGTTGGGTTTACTTCAAATCTACTACTTATATTTTTTTAAAATAATTTTCAGGTTTCGTAAACAAATTTTTGTCTTTGAAATTATGGCTACCCTTGGGAAGAATGACGTATTGTGTCTATCTCATTAACCCTATTATCATCAGGACATTTGGCAGCTATACGGACCAGACTTGGGAAGTTGGTGTTCCCACAGCAGTAAGTCCGATTTTGACGCTTTTATTTATCTTATTTAGGGCCAGTTATTTGATCACTGATAATGGCAAAAGATTTTGCATTTTTCACAAATTAAACAACCCATTTTCGTAAAAATCTATGCTTTTTTTTAAACTATTTTCATTACCACTGATCGAACAACCGGCCTTTATGCATTTGCTTAAAGCGAGTGGATAAACATTGGATATGCGTAGGTATACAATTTTCTTAAAATTTTACAATGTACATTAATTTTAAAATTTCACTTGTTAGAAAATAATTATTTAGATTTGTATTTGCATAGATCTATCTATGCAAATACTAAACTATCTATAGTTATATTTTTTTCAATTCAACAAAAACTGCATACAGAATAGAATTAACTTGCCAGTAACGCCTGCATATTTTTACAGATTCTGCTAGATTTTGCTATTCATTTTACAGAATTTTAAGACGAGAATCAGTGATCGATTTAGAATTTGTGATTTCGAGCTTATCACTAATATCTATGTTAATTATTGTTTTCAGATTGTCAATGGAATGGGTTATGTGATGCTCAGTTTCCTAATAGCATTTGTCTTTTCTATCCTTTTTGAAGCACCTTTCTTAAAATTAACAAAGTTACTTCTGGGAGAGAAAGTGCATAAACACATAACCATCAAGCCACATGAAAACGAAAGACTGCACTCTACAGTGAACAATAATGTTGATATTAAAAAGGATTCATAGCGGATGTCTCGGAGTAACAAATTATTGTTACTAGAATACAGTAAAACGTTTACATGAAATGTTTCTTTCTGTCTACTTTTAAAATAGAAATCCTGTGTGTAAAAACTATAAGTTCATATGCATGTGTGTAAACCTTTACTTTATGTTTGTAAAATAATGGTTTTTGCAGAAGAAAGCGATACTTAAGAAAGCGATATATATTGGCCTTTAACACTCAAGACCACTATTATTTTTTAATTGTTGCATTTCAATTGATAAAATCTCTAATTATCAATCTCAATCATATCAAATATAATTTGTATTTTAAGCTTAAAAGCAGTATACTTAAGAAAATATTGTTTCTCCATTTTGTACTTATGGCATTAGTTTTCTGCCATTTTTTCTTAATTTTCATAGTTTTCCTGAACTACTCAAACATTATATTGTCCAAATATGTTTCCAAATGAGGGGTATAAAATCAAAGGCAGCAATATCCGAAAAATTAAAAAAATGTTTATTTGTTTTTTTGTCATTTAAAATGTACCGAGTTTTAGATTTTATGTACATGACTATCCCTGCCAAAATCATGTTTCCAATAAATTTATATGTTTCCTGTAAAATCCCGAATTCATTACATTAAAAATTAGCTTTTCGATGACTGCATTACATTTTTTATGTGTATTTGCTGCCTTTTCTTTTATACCCCACAAATTTGTGTGCATCCGAATGACTCAATAAAATGGAGTTTTGAGTTAAGTATGCAGAGTTGTTCTTTAGATATATATCTAGCAAGGAAAAATTAGATGAGTTAGAAAATAAATAAAAAAGTGACTATTTTTAATTTTTTTGAAAAAGAAGAAATGACACGATTAACTATTAAAAAAATATGGAAACAAACAGCAACATTAGTCAACTTGGTTCAATTTATGCAAAAAACAAAACTACTGGTGCATAATAATCTTTTCCACATGACTGCAATCATTAACAATTTACTCAAGTTTGCACATTGTATCTTAGGTATCATCAAATTAATTAAAAGTCATAACTAAAAATCAAATTAAAAGTCAGTCATTACGCATATCCATATGTCAAATTTCTGTGATATCACAAAATATTAATATTATGTTTACTAGAAAAAATACCAATGTTTTGAAGCAATTCTTTAAAAAAAATGTTTCATTTAAAAAAAATATGATTTATTAAAAAAATAAAATACGTGCATAAAAACAGTCAATTTTCCGAAACATTAAAAGAAATATATATTCCAAAAAAATTCAAATATCTTGCATTCACCCAAATTGACGATCTGATTTTTCTTAAATCGTCTCTGTCCCACAAATAATAACTATCATATACATATATAATTAAAACTATGCACTCTTTGATAGTTGGATAAAAAAAAAAAAAGAATCAAGAAAAAATATTTTAGCTGCTTTTAATATTCCAACCCCCCGCTCAGTAGATCCTTATCTGTAGATGTTTTTAATTTAGTAATACCTATTGATGACGGACTCTGACCCTTAAAACCATATTTGTGGCATTAAAAAAATACTCAACTCACTAATAAACTCGTAGAGAGTGTGAATATTACAATGTTTGTTTTAATAAATAAGTATAATAAAAATATGTATAAATAATATGATCTGAAAGACAGATGTACTTAGGTTACCTATTATTCTGTTACATATTATTCTAATTTTAAAAATAGGTTTGACTTATGGCTTGCTTTGTATAATAGCTTATAGGGTTCGCGGTGACTTCAAATCAGCAATGCTAGTTTTTTCTACTCAGTCAAACAAACGATGTCAATACAACAAAATATATACATATACGATCAGGGGCTTGCAGTGAAGCATGACTTTTTCCTAAGCATATATTTTGAAAGAAATCTAAATAAAAGATATATCTCGTAATAGACATATTCCTATTACAATAATTATAATATTATTCAGATTACAATATTTAATAGTATTCTGTTGGATAAATATATATTTAAAAATGATATTTTTTGATAGTTGTAAAATCGCAATAACCAATATATGCATGTTTACATGAAAGTCATGCTTTAATGCTCTAACTGGATGCGCCTGTATATGATCATCGCACAATAAGATTCTAAAATACGCCAATTGAACAAATAAATAATTTCACTGGTGATCAACTGTCAAAATGATGAACATATATTATAGCTGTGATAACATTGTATTGAATATATAATGTACAATTTCTTTTAGGAGTCGAAAAAATATTATTTCTGTAAACCAGTCTTGCACTCCTAAAAAATTATCTTGTGATGAATATCTATCTTGTATAAATGAAAAATTCTCTTACCTCTTCTGACCAATACAGTAAAACCTTGTTAATTCGAACCTCAACAATTCAATATTTGCCATAATTTAAAAATTCTCAAACCATGTAGGCCTAAAATATTAATTTAATAGTAGAATTAATCCAATAATTCGAAAACGCCGGTAATTGGAAATATATTTTAGCCCCTTGTTCCATCAATCAATCCATCTTGGATTGGTATTTATAAAAACTAATTTTTTCACAAGTGAGAACAAATATGTCAATATTGGGTAATAGAAATGTTACGATCTTTGTATTAGCATAACAATATTGCATTTTCGAAATGATTCCTTGAAATACGTAAAAATACAGATGTTTTTCACAAAATTAATAGCTTTTATCATTTTTATGTTTTTTTGTGAATTTTGCAATCGCATTGCATATTCTTTTCTTACCCTGAATTATGAATTGACGGGGTTCCGCATAATCCGAAATGTTTTTTTGGGACCCTTCAATTTCGAATTAAGGAGATTCTACTGTACTTAAGTGATACTGATATACTTAATACATATGTAAAAATAAATAATATTTGATATTATTTCCTGTTTCATTTTCTTGTTGCAATTTGAAAAAAATTAATATTTGGCTTGGGAAGTGAGCAGGCACAAACATACCACGAACCTTAAGATAACAAATGATTCCTTATACCAGCAGTCAAAAGCAATTAACAATCTTCTTTACTATTAAAGCATCGCTATTACATAACTTCACAACTTACTAAAGTAGATCACTCCATCTTAAGCTGGGTATATCAAGAGGTCATCGTTTCTGATCACAGTCACCACAAGGGGTCCATTCAGGGTCCATCGATAAATATGGCTCACAGCACGTTCCATATTCATAAGCCTTATGCAGAAAAGCAGCATAGGCCATATGCAAGGAAAGATACAAGTTTAGAGGCAAGTAGAAAGAGTTTATCTTGGCTGTGCAGCGTCAAAAAGTGGCTCAACACGGCATACGGCAATTTGGTCACTAATCAATGTATCTAGTTCTTATTCTTTGCAATTTTACAACTATCAAATCATATTTTTTTTATTATTTTTTTTAAAAATAGAGATATGAACACGGAATACGTGTCTCATCAATATTCTTACTATTTTCAAACTAAGCTAAACGCTTGTGCTACGAAAATAGGACTAACTTGCTAGTCTGGAGTGAGGTTCGAACCCGCAACCTTTGGATCACGAGGCCAGTGTCCTAACCACAAGACCAATAAGCTACTAATTTTGTTAATGATATTTCATTTCTAAATCGTTTCTTTGTCGGTTTCTTTTCAGAAACTTGCGTGTGCATGTCTCACATGCATATGTGACTACAGAGCTGTTATTATGTGGTAAACTGCAATTTTTAATTCAATGGGTTTCTCACAGACAAACTGACAGCGATTTTCTTTATGAAACCTCGACTTGATTTTGAATGTATTTAATTGCCAATTTTAACTATCTCAGCTTTTCTTTAGTCAGACTAGGCACAGTATAATAATAACTGCATACAAATTTGTACATAATCAGTAAAAAGGTTCACTCACTCACGAAATTAGAAGACTTGGTACATGTATGTACAATATGTGTATATTTTAATATAAATCTATTTTCAATTGTTCTTAATTTACATTGTCTACATAATCGCACTGTTAGACACATAATTATTGTTACATTTATCACAAGGACAGAGCTGCTTTTGGATGGAGAAGCTCCTCGTGCTCTTCTAAAAGTTTACTGCAAGTTTTCATAGAGTCTAGGATGTACGGGAGTCGCCAGTGCTTCCTCAGAAGCGCATGTTCCAGATTGAACCTGGCCTGCCTGATGCACTGAGCCGCTGTACAGTGAGCCACTGTCTTCATCTGCATGCCTATATCACTAATTAAGGTGTGTAGATATTTCTCGTACTCACCGATTGATTGGATCTCTGTAATCATTACAAATGGTATATTATTTATAGGTATTAATAAGTATAAAATATATAATATAGTAAAACCCTGTTAATTCGGATCCCGATAATTCGAATTTCAAGTCAGATTAACCCCGGTAATTCGAAAATCCCAGTAATTCATAAATCAAAATAATTTTTAGCTTCTTGCGCCATAAATGAATACATATGTACTAGTTTACATAATTCGATTTTTTTTTAAATTTGACAAAACTTGAAAAGATATTTCGATTTTTTTGCAAGTGAGAACAACAAATATCTCAATATCGTGTACTTTAGCAATAGTAGTGTTGCGATCTTTGTATTAGCATAATAAATATTGTGTTTTCGAAATGATTTCTTGAAATACAAATTTTTTTGGCAAATTTTACAATTTTTTTTTTTTTTTTTTTCACCACCACCACCATTGCATCACCATTTTCTTTTGTACCTTGAGTTTTGAATTAAAGGGGTTCTGCATAGTTCAAAATGTTTTTTAGGTCCCTTGAATTTCAAATTAACACAGTTCTACTATAGTAAAACATGATTATAATGACCATTACTCATATCAAAATTAGATGTAAGTAGGGACCTACATATTTAATTTTAATGTGGAAATTTCACTTATTGCAAATACCGATGAAAATATATGAAATAGATTCATAAATATTAATTATAGTCTGTGAATCAGAATGGATAATGTGGGGTAATGTTTTCATTCATAATTTTTATTATCAACATCTTAAAAATACGACTATTAAAACACACATGATTGGTCGTGACATATCAACTCGCATGTTTGGTGTAGTATCGTAGTATTTGTATATCTGGGTACCATACAATTGTGATGCACATACTCGTGCTAGTGAAATGACTTGTTTTGGCATTTTTAAAATATTGAATTTCAAAATCATTTTTATGCTCTTAACAACTAAAAAATTTTTTTTCATAGACGTATTTTCTAGATCAAAGTAAAGATTATTCAATTTAAAAAATATATAATTTCCCTGTTGTTGGTGAGGCCACTGCATCATTATTCTATACTATATATTCTATACTAGACAAAATATGCCTTAATAAAAGAAGATAATGTTTTTCACATTGGCACTGCATTGTATTTCACAAATAACAGAAACGTGACACAGAAACCGTTATTTAAGATTTGTATCTGATTGCGTCGATGATTAGCAAGAGATTTTTTGCAGTTCGACAGGCAACCATCACTACTATTGCTTGCCCAATGTAACTTGACGAGCAGCAAATTTGGAACTAAAACCCGCCCCGCCCGCACCCGGCGGTAACCCCTCGCCCTGTCATTCAGTTCAATTTTGTATTCGATAGATAGATAGAGGATAGAACGGCCGCCATTACTGCATGGTTTCTTTAGTGCT
The DNA here is from genome assembly GCA_016648135.1 of Agrypnia vestita. NCBI lineage: Eukaryota > Metazoa > Arthropoda > Insecta > Trichoptera > Phryganeidae > Agrypnia > Agrypnia vestita. The sequence continues at coordinate 174,185 of JADDOH010006932.1, read as the reverse complement.
GCCCGGCCAAATTTCTGTATTTAATACGACACCGGTCACCGGACATTCTGCACATTATGTATTGTGTAATAAATTTACACCCTGACAACTTCTGTTACGCGATAGGAACGCCCTCCCTCGCACGCCATGTTATAGTGATACGTCTATAGACAACAATTTCATCTTAGTCATCAATAATATCAGGTACAAATCCCAAATAACTGAAGTAACCGGTTAAAATAATGGTTTAAGCATCACTAGGATACACTTTCGTTTATTGACACACTCCAAAGAAAAGTCATTTTTCTACAGAACCTCACTGCATTCCAACAAACATTTAAAGAAACTTTATTTATTTAAGAATACAATCAAATCAGACTTCATCAGGATCCATGATATTTCAAACCAGTTATTAGCATTAACATGCGTAATCCATCACCTCACCATCTTAATTATCTAACTGATAAACTTTTTACTTATCTTTTTATTACTTAGCTGTTGCTTTGTTAATCCTATTATACAATTTTCATTCTACAAGGGCATGGTAATTAGGAGGAATCATGTGATTCATTAATGGTTAGTTTTCATAATTGGTTTTTATCGTACTCCTGTTTAACTTCCTGTGAATAAGCTGTTCCATTTCCGAAAATTATTCAATTTTATCAACAGAAGGGTTAAGACAATTGATTTTGTTTTAAAAATACAGTAAAGTGATCTGCACATAATTAATTATCGTTTCAAAATTATTGGAATTCCTGAAATAAACTGAAGGTTTAATTTATACAGAACAGTTTATAAAAGGCGTAATATGAACATAGAAATTGCTAAAAATGTTCTTAGGTTTTCACGGCCACTCAGAATCTTCAAGTTTGTGTTTACTGGGGTATTATGCCGTGTTGTTACGACCTTTCGGGCCGACGTTTCGGATCCCATTGCAGGGTCCATCATCAGGACTGATGTCAGCCTGGTCTGACATCAGCCCTGACACCCGAAAGGTCGTAACAACACGGCATAATACCCCAGTAAACACAAACTTGAAGATAGAAATTGCTATTTCAACGTAAAGCACTATTATTTATGGTCGTTCAATCTCTGAAATGACAAGCTTAAGCGTATTCTAGTCTAGAAATTTAAAAAAATCAATTTTTTTTATATATATTTTCATAGTTATAAGGAAATAGGCACAAAATGATCCATTTTTAAAAATATGTTTTATAAAAAATGATAATGTTTATAAAACATACTTTTTGTCTTAATTATGGTTCGTACCTTGCTAGAATTATTAACGATTTTTAACAAAAAAATATCTTGGTGAAAAATTGTCTATAGTTCGCGTCATATATTATAGATAAAATTATTGAAATGTCAAAACGTATGGAAAAATTTCAAACTTTAAAGCGTAATAACTTTTTAAATTATTACGACTGCCAAATTTTGATTTCAGATTTGACATCAGGATACTTATTTTTAAGAAAATCGAGTGAGGCCATAAAATAAAGTTATACCAAAATTCGTGCCTCTAGACTAGAATACCCCCTTAAATTTCAAAACAACCTCAAACAATTTCAAGCAACAACAAATTCAGTGTATGTTGCCATAAAAGCTAAGTGAATGTATTGGAATTTTTTCAACCATCAATGAAATAAATAAAAAATTTAGAATTTTCTCTATAAAAATGCTTATAATAAAGAGAAAATTGTACAAGTATACTCATATATCAAACTAACTACATATAGAGTTTTGTTCATTATAGTAGTGATCATCTTATATCCATCTCTAACCAAATTTGATGGTATTAATTTCAAATAAATGTCTGTAAGCTTTACACATTTGGAAGCATTGAAACTGTTGTACATACCTATAATAAAATTTGGTGATTCAAAGTGAACACATTTCAAGCCATATATCACAGGAATTTTCACATTGGCGGGCCTTATCAGCCCAGAAGTAGCTAGTTCATATCCGGCCTGTGATGACATGTCCAATCCTGACATACTGTAAGAAAGAAAATCAGGAAAGAGAACACATTAAGTTGTTAACAAGAATACACTTTGTACTAACCACTTGGCTCTGGCGCCGAATAAAACTGTCGCAATGATGCTCCGAGCGAGCCTTAGTAGAGAGAGGAACCCCGTTGTCAAATTAGGAAGTATGAATGTTCGTTTTGAGCGAACAGTTAAATTACTGTTTATTATTAATGTTTGACACTGCGGGTTCATTTGTCACTCACGTAAAGGCTGTCTCGGACAGGGCGAGTGACTTCTTTGCTTCGATGAAAAGATTGAGTGTAACGGACTGCGGTCCCCAGCTACGCGCCTTGTATACAAGGCGACATATGTGGCTCAGATAATATATGGCACGTAGGCTGGGAACAACGGTTGTTGCAGGGGCACTAAATCGAGGGCAGAGGGTGCCCCTGTTGGCGTTGACGGGGGCCTATCGGACGGTGTCCGCTGCAGCCCTCCCAATTTTAGTGGGGTGTTCCCTGCTACTATGGTAGGACCTTCAGGCCTTCGGACACGGAACAGTTCCACGTTTTGGGTATTAGGCTGAGAGGGATTTTCTATGAGGTATCGCAAGAAAGATGGGACACGGCCACCACCGGGAGATGGACGTATTCCTTCTTCCCGGCGGTTGCCGTGAAGAAACAGGGCAGAGGGTATTTTCCGATGCTGGACAACTACACAGTGCAAATGCTATCGGGTCACGGAGAATTCAGATTAAAGCTTTTCGATCTTGAACTCTCCGATGACCCGTGGTGTGCATGCGGCCAGGTGGCCCAGACGTCGGAACATATCCTCTGGGAATGCCCGGTTATGTCTTACGCGAGAGAGGATTTGATGTGAGAATGGGGTGTTTTTGGTACCAGGACGTCGGCCTTACGACGTCCTGGTAAGGAATGAAAGTCACTTTGGATATATTTCCGATCTTTTGTCAGGGAGTGGGTGTCCCGCTGGAAGATCCTGAGGAGATCATAGAGTTATTTTTTTGTATTTTTCATTTAGTTAAGTTTCATATTGTTTACGGGCAGAATGGAATTATTTTCCCTCTGTTGAGTGCTGCTCCTGTACTGAGTATTTGTTTTTCTGCCAGTCCTGACTTCGTTGCCGGAAGTCATCGTGTGTTTCTTTTTGTTCGTCATTTATTATCCCCTTAAGGGGCGGTTTACGTTGTCTGACTCCAAGCTATCTACTGCCGCCACCGCCAACGTGGGAGTTTTCGACGGTTTTAGCGGTTCGAGCGGTTTACCGATGGTTTTACGACCACTGTGGGGCGGCGCGGTCTTGCAAAGTAATATTTAAAAAATATCAACCTGGAGACTATTCAGTAGAACCGATAAGGAAGCTTTTGCTATTAGAACGGTCCTGGGAAAGCGGTGGGTACCATTCACTGTACTAACCACTATTGTTTTTTGTATTGTATGGTTTGCTTTTGACGACAGTGAAGCGGTTTAGCATGGATGCCTCCCCGCGCCGCTTGCACTCATATGAGTTTAAGTAGCGGGGGGGGGACAACCACTTTAGCATTAAAAAATGCCAAATTGGGTGGAGAAAGTGCAGGGCCGATATGGGAACTATTGCTCATAAAATGGTCTTGGGTGCGTGGTGAGTCCCTCTTCACTGTGGTAACCACTAATTTTTTGAATTATCAACATGTTTCAGGGCTAATGGTCCCTTCTTCAGGATACAACATATAAATTGTATCCTGATGAAGGGACTATAGGCCACTTGTTGATATTTCAACAAATTAGTAGTCAATACAAAGTGTATTATTGTTAATCATATAAATAATGTTACCACAAAGTCATTTTGCAGTTATTGAAGAAGACATAAAGGGTTAGAGTAATAGTTAAGAAAAAAAGCATAGATTTTTATATTTTCCACCAATCAAAACACCCGTTTTTGTAATTACTCTAACTACTGATCAAACAATTGACACTAAGTTATTGAAAAAAATAATGAATGAGTCAACAATAAAATATATGAAAAATATAATTGACAATATTCAATCTAATAGAAACAAATAATTTTAATATACATATACAGCCGAAGTGCCGGTTGCTTGATTGTTGGTAATGGAAATAGTTGAGCAAAAAGCATAGATTTGATTGTTTGTGCTTTTTTCTTAACTATTAGGTACTCTTACTCCTGATCAAACAACCGGCCCCAAACTTCCACTTTACATTATGAAATTATTTTCACAAATACCAAATAAATTTGTAGAATTGTATATTTACATACAATTGTTTTTGAAACTTCAAAATTTTCAGGCCAGGTTCAAAAGAAGAAACAAGTGTTCAATTGCAAATTTAAGAAACAGAAAGATTATAAAAAACATCACTACCAAGTATGTATTACTATCAAGAAATGCAGATTGTACTTACTCAAACATTTTTCTTTGATGCATGGCTTCCATATGCGCGACTACCTTATCAATCTTTGCTCTGGTCACATGCTTGAAGCCAGCCTTCTCCACAACCTTCCCGTTGGCGAAGTAGGTGTCGGTGGCGACTCCAAATTTCCCGTGAATTTTGTAGGCCCTCGTTGGTCTCCCCGTGTGGATTTTATAAGTCAAACTGGTTCCCCTATTGATGCCTAACACTGAAATGTAATTTGGGGTCAACGCCGAGTTTTATCCCTCTCGCAAAGCAATGCATCTATGCAAGTTTGAGCCCTAGCACCACGCTTTAATTCTCGGCACAATTAAAATGGTTTGTGTCTAACATGTCTGTCTCATAGCTCATAGTAATGGTCAAACCATTATTTTCACGGTAAGGCGTGTACAGTGCAAGTACCAACAATTATTGATACAAAACAACATGAACATCACAAATTTAAGGATGAGTATTGCAGTAGTTATGCATAAGAGAATTATCATAAAGAACATTTTGGGTACCTATGATCAAATTTTTCAAGAACACAATACTGGATTTTATCCCCAGGGCGCATCATTAATCAAGATATATTGTAAGCTCTATAACACCCAAAAAGACTTACCTTTTTTTCCCACAAAAAATAGCTTTGTCTCTGTGAGACATCTATAATAAATCTTGATAAATAAAGAATTGATATTATGTGTTCCAGGGGATGATTTTTTTTTTTAAATGACATAAAAACATACCTCCTTTAAAATGCTACTGCCATACAAGTTGGCCAGTTGCTGCATTGTAAAGCACAAAGAATCGCTTCTAATAAATGCATAGTAATATACTGACTAACCTATGTTTATTTAGAATTAAATTAATAGATATATAATACACCTATGTATGTATATGCATGTCTGTAATGTTTAGCGTATTCAAATTTATTTTTATCTTTTTGGTGACTCACATGACGCAACACTCTAGGACAACACTACTACACTTGCTTCCATTTAGGGACCACACAAAAACCATTGTTCAGGTGGGAATCTTTCTCCACGTGTATTACGTCAAAGAAAATTAATTTAATAACAATAAGTTCATCTCTTTTTTATAATCAGTAAATTCTTGAGAAAAAATGTATCCTTACATAAAACTCCACTGGTGTTTTGTCCTAGATGAGTACCATAACTGCTTTTGAAGTCTACCATTTGATAGCGAGGACCAACTACCAGCGGATGATCAGCCAGATCGGTGACGAGCTTCACTTTCATAGGGGCGTTGGTAGCACCGACGATCTCTACCATCTGCTGAGGAGGGCGCACATCCAATTCATTGAGATCTATTAAAATCGATAGAAATTATTAAAGTGGAATACGAAATACGTGGAATAAATGTAAATTTTACAATTTTAAATGGTAATAGAAATTATAGCTGCCCCAAAACAGGTTTCAGCTAGTGGGGGGTTATAATCTAAGTGTAAAAAAGTGTAGTATTGATAATGTATAAATAAGAGAAGAATCGTTTTCAAAAGAGATTTTAGAGTAAACTAACCTCGACACAAATTTGCCAAAATTGTATTTCTAACTCTTAATACGGACACGCCGGCGGGTTTATATACACAAATTAGACCATTCAAGGCCTTCATTGCTACACGAGCGTCCTGTATAATATGCATTTTTGAATTGATTCTTGATTCGAAAATGGTTGAATCAAAACATTATTCAAAATAAACATCAAATGTCACATCACAAATTGGTGAAAATTTAAGGTTATACCATAGACAACATTAATTTATCTATAAGGGTATCCACACACAGGTTTGCGCGCTTATATCATTACAATGGGATTAGCTAACTGGCTGGCACCGGGATTGATATTCGATACCTCCAAAACCTATTTACTTTTTTAAAAATTGGAAGCACCTGATATCGATCCCGGTACTGTTAAATGTGAAAATGGATAAAAAAGTTTCATGTTAAAGTACCCTCATAAAAATATTTAAACAATTTCGAACGCAGTTTTATTAATGAACTACGGTGCCACACTTAATAAATTAATTTAATAAAATATGAATTGATTTATCCTGGTATCACTAGAATCTATTACTTGACAGATTCGTTGCATAATACAAAGTTAAAAGATTTTAAAAAATGTAACACTAGGTGTGTTATTTTTACATTAATATATATGTATATCCGAAATATTTTGTTCTTAGGGCGTTAGGACAAGGTTCTCAGGTCATTCGATAAAAAAATACTGTTTCGACAGTTACATTTTTTCTTTATACATATCTTTCTAATTTATTCATTTCTTTAATGTTTTAACGCAAAAACAAGCCAAATTACTGAAGAGATTTTTTTGCGTTTTTACGTGCGTGCGTGAATCAAACTGTAGTTTTAAATATCTAAGAACTATTTTCCGAAATTATACTTTCATGATAAAAAATGTTTTCACTAAAACAAATCCTATATGTTATATTTTGCCTACACATAGTCGATCGGCATTAATAATTATTTAATCGTGTATGGAATGTTTTACAATAGTGATGTTATTTTCGATGACAGTTATTTTTCAAAGCGAATTATTCAGTCCATAAAACGCCCAAGTTCCAAGTCGAACGGCTACTGAATGTACTTTTGTATCTTCCAATACGTCTGAACATAGGAACTTTTGGTGACTGTGAACAATAAAATATAACCAAACAGAAAAAGCAGTGCAGATTTCGTTTTTAGTTTTTCATCAACGTTCAAAACGTCAGCGCGCCTGCGTCGATACACTATGGATACAATCAAAGCCGTCAAAGCGAAGGCGGGCTGACGGGCTTCGTACGTCAAGTTGGTTTTCATCACGTCTTCGATCTTATTTACTTATTTTTGCTGTATTTGTTATGTCATTTATATCTAGTGAAAGTGTATTTTCGTGTGTTGAGTCGCAAAATATAAATGATGATGTCTGCGTAGCGGGCTACCGGCAAAATTCTCGATCCTTTAACCGATTGTGATCTCAAACGAGTTTTTATTAGTGGCTAGATTTTGTGTGAGTGTGGTAATTGTGAATTAATTTAATTTTCCGGTGGATGGTTTTGTTTTTAAATTTTAGTTGATTAACCTTTGTTAATTGTGTACAATTTTAAGTGATTCTTTGCAACTTTGCTGGATTTTATCTCGGCTTCATGAATATCGTAAGTAGATACTTATTTTTTAAGAATGTTTACTCAATCTGTCAAAATCACTTCGTGTCATTTCATATCCCGACGTTTGTGATGTGTTTATCACGATTTTTCTGAGAGGGACACTATTGTTGATGTGTCGATTTCTTTATATTCCTACGTAATGTTGATGTCGGATTTGAAGCCAATAGGCATTTCTCGGGGACTGAGTTTTGCCGATTTTCAATTGACTGTTTCCTCATTAAGCTGCGTCCATCCACTATAGTATTATTGCAACTGCCTTTGCAAATATTGGATTGCGCATACGTATTTTAATCTGTCGCTATCTGGACGTGTTTGCCATTCTCTGGTGTGTTTGCCCATGAATCACGAGCTTTTGTCTTACATCCAGCTGATGCATTAAAAACATTTTCTTTTCTTGTATTATAGCTACAAGTGTACCCATTGTACACTTACATAGATTGTCACAATATTTGATCAAATGCCATATTATCACATCACATTCAAAAATATATCCACTGATCCTTATAAAAAAAAAAAATTATATTTGATAACGAGGCTAGTGATAGTATATTTTTTCTGATACTGAAGAGGAGACAACTGTAAAATCTTATGTATTGTATTGATAATTAAATGTGTTTATTTCAATTTTTGGTATCATTAATAATTTGTATGTGCCATAATATTTTTGAAAATAATTGTCAATTTTTCATGTTTTTTTTTATAAATTAAAATTTTTCATTTTGCATGAATTTGAGGTTTTCAGTTGATTACCAATTACAAAAGTACTACTAATTATTTATCAAAGTATGTAATATAAGTGTTCTTACTTTAGAGTTCCTTTGCTGATAATGAGATGAATTCAAATGACTGGTCCAATTGAGTACAATGTTCAAGTTAATAAAAAAAAAATGTTTTTGTTGAAATCCTGTTTAATGTTAGTAATTACGTATAATCTCATACCTTTCTTGATATAAATTTAAAAGTTATATATATTTTCATTTTAATAAGTACAGTGTTCAATGAAAATAATAGAATACAACATATATAAAATTTGCTTCCCCTTAAAATTGTCCTATTTATTAATTACAATACTAGACATAGCATATTAAACTATTTCTTGGAATTATAAAGAGACTATCAAGATCTATATATTATTGACTGTGTTCATTTGTGCAAAATTATGAAGTCTTGATGTATAATATAACTCACTTGTTGTACCCAGACAATGCATTCTTTATACCATGAAAGATACAGAGATGTTGCAAAAAGATATCTTTTGATTCCTGATTGGTACCTCACAGTTCTGTGCGTGCATATGGATTAATATACAACTTGGGTTATTAAAGTCCTTTTGTATAATTATCCTATCTACGCTTTTATCACTTTTTTTTCTCTTTAGGTTAAGCCTTGTCACACTCCGACTTCAAGATATTGTTTCACTTACACATATCATTAAGTATTACAATCAATTCCGCTATGAATCAAATTTGGAACCTTCATTTACAATTAAATGCCATATTTACAATTAAGCTACATCAAAAGATCTATGCCAGTAAGTAGGTGATCGATTGTTATCATATTTAATGATTTTCTAGTAAGTGGTAGTCTTGTTAACGTTTGCGAAGATTTTTCTCTGGATTATTATTATTATTTCGGCTACCCAGGAATGTGACTCTCATTCTTGTCAACCATGGATTTTTCTTATTTTATTGTAAATGATATTTCAAGATTTTTGTAGAATATTTAAATTAATGATGTCTTAGTATAATTTTGGTGTATTTTATTTCATATTATAACACCATTAATTTGTATCCCACTAAATATCAATATTTGTTTTTAAACATAACACCATTTATTTTAATCTTCTAATGATAAATATCAAATTGTCAGGCTAACATTTAATATTGAAAGTGAACAATTATGTGTGGCGTTTTATGATTCTGAAAATAAGTGAATTGGAAGTAGAATAGCTGAATTGTTATAACGCTGATATTATTTTGTTTTGGAACAGTCGCTGTGTGTGCGGTATTGAGTCCATATATTATTACATTTTTTGCTATCAAGTCTCTGATAACGTTTGGGTACTTACCTACGTAATAACATTATTGCATGTAACATTATCTTATCTATTATACTTTACACCCATCAGATCTGATTTCAATATTAAAATATACGCTCCGTTACTCATTAATTCTATCATTATTTTATTGCAATCTGACATGCCCAGAATTTTTTGTAATTTCTGTGTCTTGCAAAACGAAAGACAAAATACACCCTCGTAATTGTATTGCAAAACCGAAGATAAAAGACACCCTCGTTGTAAACATGTATCAGTGATGGTATTTTCACAGGTTGCACAGTAACCGTTATTTGAGATTTGTATCTGAGTGTATCGATGATTGCTAGCTGATTTTTCAAATTCAACATTCAACCGCCGACGGTTGAATGTTGAATTTGAAAAATAGTACCGATACTAGAAAACAATTATATCTCAGCAATATTTTTATATGAATGTATGTTCTGAGAACACAGTTACTGAATTTGGTCCCCAGAGGTATAATTAATTAATTAAGGATATAATAATTTTTTTATCCTTAATTAATTAATCATACCTGATGTAATTATAAACAAGAGTTTGTGTATTTAAGAAGTATGTTTAGTAGAGACGGCAAGGCTGAGAATGATATCGAAAGGAGAGTGATTGTGGGGAAAAAAGTTAATGGTGCACTAAATGCAATTATGGCCACTAATAATCTGTCAAAGGAAGCAAGACTAGCGGCACATAATGGCGTTCTAGTGCCAACCCTTATGTATGGAAGTGAAGCCTGGAATTCGCAAAAGAGGAATGGAAGTAGACTGAATGTGGTGGAAATGCGGTCACTAAGATGCTTGTGTGGAAAATCTTTGGTCGATAGATTGAGGAATGAACAAATTAGAAGTGAATGCAATGCTGGCTGTAGTGTGGTAGATAGAATAAAGAATGGAGTGCTGAGATGGTTTGGTCATGTGGAACGTTTGAACGAGGAAAGGATTGTTAAGAAAATATATGAGGCGAGTGTTGAAGGCAACGGGAATAGAGGGCGTCCGCGAAAGACCTGGTACGATCAGGTACTACAAGTATTTGAGGATGGCCCTGTTAAAACCGCAACAACCGTAGAACTTGTATGAACGTGACCGAAGCAAAAGTGGTGTGCCAGGATCGAAGAGTGTGGCATTCAATCCTCTCTGCCTACCCCTGCGGAGAAACGGCGTGATAGTTAGTTAGTTAGTGAGTTATTTTGTTAATAAAGAATATTGCTAAAAAAACTACACTTTGAAAAATAAAATATAGAGGTATCATTATTAGTTGCGAAATCTATATATACTAACTTGTTAATGAGAGAAAAAAATAAGAACAGATATCTCTAGCAGAGACCGGTGCAATATGTACATGAAAAGTTCTTGATTTGAACATATACATATAGGAACTTTTAAAAATTTGATAATATGCGGATGTTCTTACAATGGAACGTTGCATTGTGTAGAGTGATCACTTAAGCCAGCTCATACAGGCTCTAAGCCCTGAGCCATCGTATAAGAGTCTTCCATCCACTTTTCGCATATATAAATAGCTTCGACTCCGTGAGACTTCTATAATTTATCCTTAATTAATTATATCTCAGTTCCCAGTCATCAATACAATGATGAGAATGTCACTATGCTGATGCAGCATACATTTTGTTTCTTCCATAAATATATAAATTGTGTATGCACACATCTTCTTGTCTATTCGTTTGTCAGTTTTTTTGAGATTTGGGCACTTGAGTACTTATTTATCCTTTATAAATATTTTAATTACTCATCCATGCGTCGCATGACAACATAAATTGGACCAAAATCTAAAATCTAAAAGTGTGCGGTTATCGCATCAAATAAAATCGGGTATTTTGGTCCAGTGGTTAAGACACTAGCCTAGAAATCCAGTGGTCGGAGATTCCAGCCTTTTCCCAGGAGATCAGAAGATAGTCCTATTATCGTAGCACAAGCTAGTAAGAATATCGACATAAGAATATGTGACACGTATTCCGTCATTTTTGACGGGTTGCAGTTAGTTTAAATTATAAAACTTATTTAGCAACCTGCAACACTGAAGAATAAGTTCACGTAAGCATGTATATTTGGGTAAAAGAGCGAAGGTAAATGTATGTCTGACAGAATTTATTTATACTACATTAAAATCTGAATAACATTAGAATTTTGAGAGGAATATTAGGAGATGCTTGTGCAGTAGAAAAAAACACGTCATTTTTAACGGGTTATAGCTATTTGAGTGTTAAATGAAACGGATATTTTATACGAACCGTATATTTTACACAGAAGCAAATCTCGACGTTTCGCTGAAGTCTCATTCAGCTTCATCAGGAGAGCGTCCTATCATGGCGGAATTGTAGGCTGAACTGATTATTTCTTCCAAGGTCGTTAATTATATGCACTTCGTTGTGGGGTGTTCACTTCTTCTACAATAGAGGTCGCCAGTGCGCAATATGTACTAATTACATCTTCGGGCTTTTCTGCGACGTCTCATAAAAGTGGAATCAAAGTCGTGAGAACAGGACGCCAAATACTTGATAGTTTGTAACTGTCGTCTGTATTGAAATTAGGATGATTGTATATTTCAATGGACTCTCTCACTAATCTAGGCACCCATATGGCGCGGTTCTGTTGATAAGATTTTTATCTTGTCAAATGTAATGAAATGGGTTATAGCTAGTTATTAATTTCTTTATCATAAACAGTGTATTCGTGTTATCTTTATAATGATAATTAACTATTTACATTTTATACTCTAATGTCACACCAGGACCATCTATCAGGGTCAATACAACCAATTGACTTTGTTAAAAATATAAAATATTAAGAGTACATGTATCTAGGTCTTTTCATATAAGCTTGCGATTGAGTTAGTGTGGGTATAGTGCGTAATACGCGCATTGTTTCGTTGTGTCAAGTTTACGGATACGAGAGGGGCGTAGAGCCTGTCCAGATGGGGCGTTTTACGCGCGAGTCCACCCGCGCGTTCCAATTTGTATTGCATCCAGATATGCAAATAATTGTTTTATTTCAGTAGATGTTGGCGCATATGGCAAAAGTAATGACTCCACAATTTTTAAAAACTCTGTTTTATATAAAAACTTGTCGAAAAAACTTCAGATATTCCAGACCCAAAGCCAATATTGCGCATCGCATAGTTCTGGACGCAATGATGAGGCCCGAGTATCTCAACGAGTCTCAAGAGTTTCGCGCGTAGCACGCGTTTTAGCAGTCACGCATCTGGACGGGATGTATGTATAGACGTACCACTATAACTAGGCGTGCGAGGGAGTGCGTCGCTGTCGCGTAACAGAAGTTGCCAGGGTGTAAATTTATTACACAATACAGAATGTCCGGTGACCGGTATCGTATTAAATACATAAAGTTGGTCGGGCAGCACTAAAGAAACCATGCAGTAATGGCGGCCGTTCTATCTGTCAGACGGTAATATCGGTCCATTATTCGCTTGTTCACCTTCGCAAAACTTTAATACTTCATTGGCAATTGTTCTTGCACCATCCCGGACTGTTTAGGATGTTTTGGACATAATAATTCAGTGTATATTGGTAATCAAGATGACACAGCTCGCGCTCAAAGACGAGAATGAACTGAATGACAGGGCGAGGGGTTACCGCCGGCTGCGGGCGGGGCGGTAACCCCTCGTGCAAAATATAAAATTTGCAAAAATAGTGCAAAATTCGCCGCACGCCAAGTTACGTTGGGCAAGCAATAGCTCCAGCATCTCGAGAACGCGCGAGTGCACTCGCGCGTAAAACGCCCCATCTGGACAGGCTCTAAACTCAACACAACGAAACAAGGCGCGCATTACGCACTATACACACACCAACTCAATTGCAAACTTATATGAAAAGACCTGTACAATAGCGACTATTATAAAAACACATTTAAACATGTAAAAGCACTGTTTTCTCATTTAAAATGCCCAAAAATCGCAAAATTCACAATGGTGACTCGTGTTGACATCATGACTGCGTGCGTGTATTTTCTATCGCGGTATGCCGACGGTTAAATACGACTCGATTTTTCTTTTACTCGAATAACATTGCTCTCCGTTAGGCCTGTTTCCGACGCGCGCGACCGCGGACATGTCTCTGCGTACGAGACCTTTTCTTTAAATATTTTTCCTCCGGCTTTGTTCTCTGGACAAAGCAAACCTATTCAGGCCGATAACGACTCTCGTAACTCTGTCAGCGATATTAATATTAAGTACCATTCTCCGAAGCGCCACAAAAACATCAAAAAGCTTCGTTGAAACAAAGGCTAGGTGGAGTAAAAAATGGACAAACCTTTACTGGTGCTATTTTTAAAATGTTGTATAATATCATTTTGCCTTTGACTTATAGAAAAAAAATTCTCCGGAACCTTAACGCATTTCAGGCAGGTCGCCATGACAACAACCAGTGGCGTGCAGCGCATACAAGTAAAAAAAAACGGTGCATTAGTAAGGATTCTGGGAAACAATTATTAATTAAATAATCCTTATCTTAAGAAAAAGTCGATTTAAAATTCTTTCCGTAATTCTTCCTACGGCTAGACGTTTTATTTTTGATGTTTCTGTACCCAACTTCATGTCAATTCACAATTTATCTCACTCATTTGCGTCTAAAAAAATTGTTGCATAGATCTAGTCAAGACTCGTCCTGAACTGTGTATTTTCACTCATCCTATGTCGGAGTTTTTTTGTAATGGGCAAGTAAATTTTTCATATAATAGCGTGTTTCTTCGAATGTGACGTGAGAACTGCGCGCACGCCACTGCCAGAAATGATATTTTTTACAAATTTCACCCAAAACTTTTTGTGTGAATTCTATTTCTCTTTTCTATGGTGAATTCCATCTGTCAAATCATAATGATTATGTTCAGTAGGTTTGTCTTTTTTTTCTTTTATTTATGATTTACTGAGTTCAACAATTACAAATTCAATCCCTTTCTATTTACACGAATTAGTCTATGGTAATTTATTAAGAAACTTCATAAAATGTAGGTTTTTGAACATTTTATACGCAATATTAAAATGTTTATTTACGACGACATTGCCATCGATGATATCATAAAATGCTTGATTTATTTTTGTGAAAAGAAACGTATATCTGAAATTAGTATTATTCCCGTTTTAATTATATATAAATCGTCTTTGAAATATATTGAAAATTTTTGCCGTATTACCTATTTATAAAATATTTATTTATTTAGAAAATCCTTGTATACCATACTTCTTTTATAGTGTAGTTATTTTTGTGGATTAAAGCTACTCAGAATAGTTCATTTACAAAATAGTTTACAAAATACAAAATATGTATATACCGATACAGGTATATTCGTATATATGTGTATATTTTTAATATAGATATTATATAGTCGGTCACAGAATAACCCAAGTGCGCGCCACTGGTAACAACATCGGTCAAATCATTTCAATCGCTAGGATTAATAGCTTATATACGGCCATATTCCGACACTTAATATACGAGAATACAATAAAAAATAAACGAGACGTCGGTAATACGTCGGTGTATGGGTTCGTCATACTTAAATAAAGAGATTTGTATATTTTCACATATCTCTCTCAAAGTAAATACCTTAATTTACGATTTCCGAAGTCTGCAATTCCTTTAGAAAGCGGATTCATTTCTCCAGTGCATTCTTACCTGGACGGTCTGGTCTGAGAGAGCTTCGCTCTGCCGCAGACGTAACCTCAAAATTCTCATGTTTCGACGGAAATTACATCAAATAAGTACTAATGTTGTATTTAAAAAAGCTCATAGATAAAAGATTATTTTATATGCACTTATTAATTTCTTCTTCCACAGTGTTCTGATGTAAAATTACGGCAAAATTGTCATTGTTGCGTTGGACCATAGAAAAGAGAACTATCGTCGAATTTATATTTTGACTTTTTTTTTTTTGAATTTTTTTTTCTTAATTGAAAATAAAAATATTATGACGTACCGTCGCTGTAGACATAATTAAGCCTATGTGCCGTTTTAGTACGTTCTGAGATAAATTAATGAAACTGTTTTAAAAATAATTGCACAGACTAGATTTATAAAACATATTTTAAACAATAATTACTAAGCAGACTTGCCAGATGAACGGCAATGTTTTTTTTAGTATATAAAACTAACTAACTAACTAACCATCACGCCGTTTCTCCGCAGGGTTAAGCAGAGAGGATTGAACATTAGTATATCTCTATTATTTATATGAAAAATTGACAAATTAATTCATTCATCTAAGAATGTATTAAACGGCACATTGGCTTAATTATGTATACAGCGACGATACATTTTACATTGATTATTACATTTTTTATACACGTTTAACTGTCCCCAGTAAAGTAAAACTTGTGTTTGGGGACAGGAGTATGATACATAAGAGCATGAATGAATAAGTATGTATAAGTTAATAATGGAACAGTGTAGAGAAATACAAACATCACAAGATTAATATTAGTGACTCAAGTATACTAATTATTTCGGACTATCGTTGTTTTTTATAATTCTTACTATTTTTTGTTTTAATTATGTATATTCTATTTGTCACCGTCATGTACTTCTTTCTACCTCTGACCACACTACCGAGTATACCTACGTCTGGTTTATTTTTTATTTTTAATCTCGTCTATTAAGTGTTGGGATAAAGATCTTAAGATACCAATATTGCTATTTTCGGAATACGGCCGATAATCAGCTGTGTCGTCGGGACGTGGATAGGGTGGATGTGTTTAGTATTCTTAAAACAACTTTCCTTCAAAACAACAAACCTTACACTAGCCGCTCCTAGTATAATCCAAAACTTCCTTGTATTGAAGCGGATGATTTTTCAATAGTCCCTACTATAGTAATAGTCAATTTTTTTTTACTTAAAATAAGTCATATAAAATAAGTCAGAAATAAAAATTTAATTTAATTTAACAGAAATAAAAAAGTACTGTACTTAAATAATATTTTCTATTGAAAATTGAATGAAGAAGACTTCCTGAAGTTTTTACTACTAGCTACGAGACACCCTATATACTAGTATTATACCGTAGTATTAGCCACCTGTACGGTGATTTAATTTTAATTAGGTTTAATAGTAATATCTGTGACATAATAAATTGTTATTATTTTTAATTTATGTAGACAGATAATATATCTTATACATTAGAGATATTTTAATAATGTAAATTGTAATACAATATACTTCAATTGCTCATGTAAAAATAAATTATGTCTTGAATCATCTGTTTAAAGCCATGTATTCACTAGGGGACAAATTATCTCTCAACATCACGCGCGGCATAGAGTCTACGTGACGTTGCAACGTCGCGCACTGTTCCGCGACGTCGCGCACAACATAGCGGGGCATTTCTACGTGCCGCGGAAACGTTGCCATGCGCACGGTACTCGAGCGAGCTGACGGGGACATCGGGCTGCGCGTCAGTATCACGTGGTATGTTTACAAGTGAATGCGCATGCGTTGTATCTGTCAGCTGACATTAACGTGGGGAAACGAAATTGCTGTTCTCCAACTCATCGCCGTACAATTTTGTGGGACACTTCAAACCTTGAACATAAAAATAAAATGATGTGAGGGCCAACTTGCTTGCTTGGCTATGGAAGGCCCGATTATTTGTAATAAATTGTCAAAATCAGTTGTTGTCATTCGAGTGAAATTGACAAAAGATCCGTCAGACATTCGAAGATCACATAGAATATCCATCCTTCTTTCTCTTTGCAGTAAATAATTTCGCACCTACCACCTTTTTCTCCTCTTACGTTTCAGTAAACTCGTTAAAATAAATAGATACGCAGCTGTCATCCTAACCACATCGGGCGGCAAGTGTAAATAGATACGCAGCTGTTAACATAACCTCATCGGGCGATAGGTGATAAGCGAGTCCTGGTGTGTACACGTCAAATGACCGCGTTATTGTCCCCGAAACATGAGCGTAGATGTTGATGCGACATGCCGCGCGGAATGCTTCGCGATTTGTCCCCTAGTGAATACATGGCTTAACCGGCATTTTTTTTATCTCTGAAGCAGACTCTGTGGTAAGTATTTCATTGTTTGTCAGTGGGGTTTTATTATTTCTTAAAAATGATATTCTAGATCAACGAAGAAATCAATTCTGCGCCGAATATTAATAAATTTTCGAATCACATTACTACCATCCAAAGTTCCCTCTATTACCAGAGGGTCTCTACGCGGAAAACGAAAAGGCTGAGCAAGCCAAATCACCAAATGTGATTCGTTTTATCCATAAAAAAACTATAATATAAAAAATGGTTCTTTAATAATTTTTTTACAATACATATAATCGAAAGTTCATCTTTAGAATTCGATTAGCTGCAAATTTCGCAAATGATATCATTTGTTTTGCTGTGATAATCAAAAATTTCCCCGATTTTCATTGTTGAATTTGCGGTGAATTTAATCATGGCATTTCAATTTCAAATGGCAAAGAAAGCCATTCGAGTGTAAATTCCTGGCTAGTTTTTTTGTTTTGTTAGGAACTCGAAGAAAACTTAAAATTACCCGCTGGAGTTTTATTTGGTCTGATGATTTTTGGTATGCGCGCTGCTGGCTTGTGATAACTGCGCGGGACTGTCAAAACAGCTGCGCGGCCGCGCACGCGCGCTGCTTGGCATCCCAGCCTCCGAGACAGCTCTTCGTAACGATGTCCGGTGGCTATGCCTCCCAAACATAATTATACAAGTATATGAGGATCTCTGTTTGAGATGTGAGATTTTAGTGGGGCGCATCGCTGTACAACACAATTGCACTGGGGTTCGTAGCCGAGTATTCTAAACGGGTGCAGGAAAACGAAGGGGTTAATGGATCAAAAATCTGTCCAAGGAATTACCGATTTATAACGTATGCCCAATTTAAACTGCTTATTCGCAGTACTTACGGTGTGTCTGTTGTCTGGGATTATGGATTTGTGATAGTCTTAATATTATACTGAATATTATTTGCAATTTATTTATTTTTAAGGCACTTTTTATTATTAATTTATAAAAATGTATTGTGTTTTAATCAAAAACTTGCATTTATTGATTTACGATATATATTTATGTAAAATAAAATTGTATGTAAAAAATTGTATTTATTGATTTGCGATATTTTGTTCTGAATGTTATTTACAATTCATTCTATCATTAATACATTATTTATTTTTATTTATCATAAAAAAGTGTATTGTGTAAAAATTTTTTAATCTGGAACTTATTCCTAAAATTGTATTTAGTGATTTGCGTTAGTCTGAATATTATTCTCAATTTATTTTATCATTTATTAATAATTAATTTATCGTAAAAAGTGTACTGTGTAATTAAGTGCATCATATTCAAATGTTCACAAAATGTTCGTATCCTTTACTTTAGTGTCACTCTAGGGCCATCTATTAGGGTCATTAATGACCTGATGACGGTCTGTATATTAAACTAAAAAAATTACCACCCGAGTCGCAGCGTATGGTGTTATTTTCTTAATTGCTCGATAGATTGCTACATTTACCGTGCAATTTATGAGGTGAGTACCTTACATGGAAGCGATCTCGAGGTCGGGTGTTAAAGTTCCATTATTATTAATACTAGCTGTAACTAGGGAATACAATTTCCGGATCCCTCGAGATTAGAATTTCCAATCCCGCGGGGTCCCTACGGATCGGGATCCCGAATACTTTTGTGTTTTTTTTGTTTGTTTATAGGGCTATACAATAGCAATTAACGACAATATTTTTATATCAGCAATTTTAATAAAATGTTCATTATTAATCATTGCATTAAATTTTTTGTAGGCGTTTTTCCAAGCATCAATCAGTCAATGTAGTAGAGTAAAAACTACTAACTAGTAGTAGTTTTTATTACTGTGTTAGGTTGATATTATTATATAAATATTATTCAAAGCTATAAGTTTTAAGTACTTACTAAAAGTTCTATAGACATATACAATCAAACATACAAAACATAAAAAATGCTTCGAGATCTCGCGGGATCGGATCGGGATTGCATTCCCTAGCTGTAAACCGTTAAAAATGTCGGTTTCTATCGAATAAATATTAATAAATATTATTATATTATTATTGGGATGGGATGTGTTGTGTGTGTGGAAGCAAGAGTAGGAGCTGTGTTGCGGTCAGGTTGGGAATAGCAGTTGCGTGTCAAATTAGAAAATTACCGATTGATAGAAACTGGCTCCAGCGCGGCCGATCACAGGAGTGTTTCGATTTCTTAGCAAGAATGCGCGCGGAGCGCATCTTCGCACGTCGAGGCGACACGTGAAGATGTCGCACGCGGTGCTTGTCTAGCGAAATCGGTGTCGAGATTGTCAATATAATAACAATTAATTACGGCAGATAGAGATGCGAATATCAGTATAGATTTCTTGAGATTAAAGAGAAATGGATACAATTTGTGTTTTGAATAAACATAATGCTTCCATACTAGGTATCAATACTAGATATTTTAATGGGCCGTGTTCATGGAATTAATACGAGGTCATGCGCTATTTCATGTCCCAAAATGCAGAACGGATATAATGAATAAGCACACCATAACACGTAGTGTGCAACTCCCAAAAAAAAAATCTCACATGTTGAGTTTAGATAAATCTCAGTAGCGTGTAGGCATGTACAAATTTTGAATAAATAATATGAATGAAAAGTAAAAGAAATTTTATCCGTTAGATAGTTATTTATATTTTACAGTCTTATAATATATAATGTAACTAGCTGTAACCCGTCAAAAATGACGGAATATTGGCTCGCGTCTTTGCTGAGCCCTAGTGTATATTTATGGTATATTTTTGGCGGTCCACGGAGAGGCGGCCGTGGTAACACGCGTGAAGCGGCCGTTTCGGGGTTCTTGGCCTGGGGTTCAAACCCCATCTTCGGCTTGTTAATCTGTTTTTTAGCCGTGAATTCGAATGAAATGACGGACCTTACACGAAGTTACGAACGGACAGTCAGACAACGAAATTGTTATGTATGATGGATTATCCATTAAATCATTCTGGGATATATGTATAAACTTAGTAGGTAAAAATGCACTTTGTTTTAAGTAATATTAGAATAAAATAACACCTAAGATGTCTTAATAATAATAATTTCTCATAACTCGCAAACCATCTATTGGAGACTTTTCGGCGAAGCAGGCCACACTTTTAAAAAAGAAAACGGCATCGTTTACATACAAATAATAACGGCCTTAGGCTAGATTATTTAGAAATGTTCGAAATCAAAAAGTCCCTCAACACCCAATCTGATGTAATTAACAACCAATTAAATTTAACGAATAATCCCATATATTTTCCATTTCTATGTCTCACTGTCCAACTCCACCCCTCTCCCCCACCACAAATGAGGCCACAACCCCACATAACACTTGACTCTTACAAAATTTAATTTTTGGAAGTTATTATGTCCGTCCTGACGATGATACAGTACAGTACGAAACCGGTAGACGTTTAAAAAATGTTTGGTTTATACAAAGTTTATTAGTTGTTTTAAATTAGTACTTATGTCCAACCAACAAGTCAACGCTATTAATACCAGATGCAAAAAAATCGAAAATAAATACGTAGTCGAGTGTAGAACAGAGACATAATTAAGTTTAGTAGAGTAATGGGGTTAATAAATTTTCCCTGAAGGGGGAGACGCTGTCGGGAGAAGGCTTAATTCGAATCTCGGTATAATAATATTATTTTGAATAATTTCGGCAGAGTTGGGAAGCAATTCGTTCACATGAGACCGCTGTCAATTATGTACCCATGTTGAACACACGATAACAATGTTTCATTAATTTGAGTTCATCGTATACATAGAGACGAAATCACTTTCCATTGTACAATAATTCTGGTAGACAAAAATTGTTTCAACCAATAATTAACGTTTTACTTATTTTTTGTACCTGTATTACCTGTTATCTGCCAAAATCCTCCGAACTCAAATGTCATAATATCCAAACTTTCATCGACAGAAAATATTTCAGGTTTGATACTATGACGTAAGTCTAACGGTCGCTGGCTCCTAATCTACTACAATTCATCATGCAGGCTATGATGTCTTTCCATTGGCCTAGGTTGGCTTTTGTCGGGATCCTCAGTGAAGGTCCAGAATGTTCTTCAAGGTTTATATGTTCCCCACAAAATACAACAATATCGCGACGAGGTTACAATTAGCGGTTGTAAATAGCTATCCAATGCGTGTTTAAATTAATCTCCCGTTTCTTTCATATGCTCAGACAGACGTCCATCCAGGTACATTACACAGGCGAAGATAGATGGAAGTTATCTTGTCTGCGCAGCCGCGTAGCGTGGTTCTATTTCCAAAATGCCGTAGATCTTACACACCTCGTACAGGATAAATCGGCATGCGGCAAGTTGGTCGCAAATTTTCAATGGAAGCCGGCGCACGAAAAAGAGGAAGCTTCTTGTAGGTTCGTCCGCCACGTTTACGACCAACAATGATAGCAATGCTATAAGGAGAACCGTGAGTCATCGTCGTGCAAATAAATTACCGTCGTTGCGCGTTATCAGAAAATTGATAATTATTTTCTCCACGTGTTTGCAATATTTGTATAAATATCAGCGATGTCGGAAAGTGAAAATAATGCAATAAAAGTTGTTGACAGTTTATTGGATACTCTGTTTCTCAACTTGTTGAAGTTGGTCAATGTTTGGACGGCCGTAATGATGTTGATAGACTAGTACTCAAAGCCCGTTCTAGATTGCCGTTTATGCGTCGATCTTCTTAAATATTAATTAAACACCACAAAAAATTTTAATAACCGACGTCTTGAAAAAAATGTTTTGAATAAAGATTATTGTGAAGTAATAATTAGCTTCCTGCGAAGTGTTTTGCTCGCTACGTTAATTGGCGGACCTGAAAAGGGCCTTTTATGTTGTTTCAAGCTCGCTGCGGTGAGTTGTCGGACCTGAAAAGGAGCGAGAGAAATAGAGATCGGGGATCCGCCCTGCCGGCCGTATTCTGAAAATAGCAATATTGCTATTTCTGTATCTTGACAGTTATTATATAACATTGTAATGCCATTTGAAATCAATGAATTCAATAAAACGTAAACAAACGTTAAGTTATACACAAATTGTGAATAACAACGTCTGTTTACGTTTTAGAGTTTTCTGATTGATTGGATTCATTAATTTCAAACCTGTCAGCATTAACGGCATTACAATATTATTCAATAAATGTCAATATACCTAAATAGCAATATTGCTATTCAGAATACGACCGTACAATGGATAATGTTCCTATCCTGTCTGTGACACTGAGTAGTATCCGTATCGGAAATATTAATTTATGTCTTCAACAATACAACAGGCTACGAAGCTCCAATTACTCTACGGAAAATCATCACAAAAGCTGGCTTAAGAGAATCTGAGACTTGTTTATTTAAATACAGCATTTAGAGTGCAGTACATAAAGTATTTTAATTTTTTAATTTAAATATTTTAAAAAATGCACCATTAGAACGAAAATCTCATATACACACATTTCAAATCACATCATTTCACTCTAATGAAATGTATCATTCTCATTAGTATCGCGAGACGTCACACAGTTGTCAAGACATTGGGATTTTATATTTAAGATCCGCAATCTGCTAATTTCTACACTAAATAAAAGATTCTAATTCGATATAAACATAGAGGTGTGAGGCTGTGTTTCCATCCGACCCTTTCAAAATATAAAAGATTAATATTGTATGTAATATTAAAAACTGCTGGGTAACGGGCTCCACCCCAACCGAAGCTATTGTGCTCGCTAACGTACTGCTTAGCGGTACCGTGCCGGAGTCATTGTTAGTGTCTTCAGTGGAGGTACGGCCGTAGCACCGGACGCTGTAGATATGTCACCCGCCCGCCGCAGTTCCTGTTTATGTTAATCAGCTGTTTATATCTCGCCGCCTGCCTTAAAGGAGGTAGGTAGGTACTGACTCTTCCTTTAGACTCCATTTCAGGTGGGGTTATAAATGGATCAGTGTGTGTTATCGCGCGTGATACGCACAATGCGTCGGTGTATCGATGCCTTTCAGCGTTTTTCAGAGGCGGAGCGATTGCTTGATTTTTTTTTTGAAAATACAGAGTCCCTAAAATATACGATGTCTATACTGCACCCATAAGCTTAAAGGCAGCTATTTGACAAAATCACATTTTGAGATACGAGTCCTTCGTTTATACACGAACTTTACATCATAAAAAAACACAAATTTTAATGAGTGTTTCAATTAATGATAATGTGTTATAAAATTAATATTTTATTAACTATTATAAAACATGACTTAATTAAAATATATTCTAATTAAAGTATACCGTAATTAATTATAGTATACTGTCTTATTGCTTAGATTTAATACAGTTTTGTGAAAAATGAAAAAATAATACGACGTTTTTCGTATTATAATAAATTTTATATTGCTTTTTGCTTTATATAAAATGGTTCACAATTTCTCAATATTTCACTAATTTTGTGATTTTTTTGCAAATAGCCGTCTTTGTGCTTATAGACAGATAAATTGAAGCTTTTTATATTTGGGATTTTTCACATGTATTGGCTCTCTTCATGTATTCCCATGTTATTACCAACACCTGTCTTAATCGTAAAACTTTCCTTTTAAACTAGTTAAACTGTCTACTAAAAATAAATATTCATAAAAGCAATAAACATACAATTCGCATCTCAAGAAATGGTAAATATGAAAATTTGAGTTCCGCGTGTCGTGTTCTGTAATATATTTTAACAGTTTTCCAACACCATGTTTTAACATTTTTTTTTAAATATTACGTGCTTTTGGGATGTGGTTTTATGCGCGCTAAGCCAATTGAATTCTTACGTGAAATGTGGTCTTCATGTTTCTATGCCTTTGCGACTAAAATCAGTTGGAGCAATCCTGATTCATCGAACGGACTTTAAGATCAATAATAACAAAAAGTTTTTTGTTGCGGATCGCTATCTGGGACCGACTCTCAAAGGTCGTTCTGCGAATGGATTATAAAGCGATTAATTGACGTAATTTGACTGGAGCGACGACATTACTGAACTCTGGGTAATCTAGGAGTAGCATTGTTGTGTCGTGTTTCTAGTGACGACATTGTTTACGTACACAGTAGGTACACCCACCCCATAGTCATGCAGCACATTAATCTATCTTAACCGTCACTATATACCTACTGGGTGTAACAGAGCTAGTCCACAATACTTTACAGGTGGATTCCTGCCTGGATTTCGAGTCGAAAATGCTCAAGCAACCTAATATCATAGTTATGGACTTATGCAATATCAAAGTTTGCATTTTTTCAATATTTTTTAATTATTTTTTAAAAAAGTAACCCATAAAAACCAAGTTTTTATTATACTCCCTTTCTTTGTAAAATATAACAATAATTAAAGACGAATTAAAACATATAACATAACACTAAACTTACAGTATAATATATTTCTAAAATGTCGGATGTTTTGAGCTTTGATAAGACACTTCATGCTTTGAAGATTAAATTCTAAAAACGTCTGTCAGTCTATTTAGATTTTCAGCATTCGTAGTGAAGTACCTGTGATGCATACCGACGGAGTAATTCAAATCTAGAATATATTCCGTGACGTTATCGGGCCGCCGTAATCAAACTTTTCTAATGATTCCAATTTGAAAAATCCAATAAAATTTCTAAACATCCGTAATTATACTATAATTGTTAATTTTTTTTAACGAAAATTTGATAGATCTTCTTGATCGTCGCCACGAGTCTACTTGCCGAATTTCAGCTCGATTGGATCACGGGAAAAGGGTTAAAAATCGATCCAAATTTTTTTCACCCGGCAAGCAAGCAGACGCCACGAGTTAAAAGAAAGGAAGTAAAAACGTTGAAGTATCATAATAGTAACTTATATCGATTACGAAAAATTCATTAGTTTCAATAAAATTGAATAAAATAATAAAAAAAAAAACAAAATTCCAATCGGAATGTTTTCCAATTGGAATTAGAAGGTTGTTATTCGCACAGTGCGCCATTCCTTCTGCTTACCGTTTCGTTACACAATGTTACATTTAGTGATGCAACGAATACGAATATTCGTATTCGCCGAATATCATCACGAATATTAAAAACAAACTATTTATAACCGAACGCAACGCAAATTACGGTTTGGCTGTGCACCATGTATCCGAACACACCTACGCACTCTATTGTCGAGGATTCCCCTAGCATTGAATTAATGGATTTGTTGAGTTCTCAAGTTGTAAATTGTTACTTGTTTCACAGTATAACATGAGTTCTTTCATCTAGTTTCGTTGGTTTATTAATAAGGTTAGGTGCTCATTTCATGTAGTTTTTGTTTTGCATTTATTATTCGTTCCATTTTATTTCCGTTGTGTGTAGATGTGTTAACTCTTATAAAATAATTTCAAATTAAATCTAATAACATGACCTCTCGTAAGCGTGAAAAAAGTGATATTTATTTTCGACCGCTGGGAATACAAACAAACGGATAAAAGAAATCATCTAACGCCTGAGAAGTTATAAACGTTGCGCTTTTTGAACAAAAATTTGCCGGTGGTAAATTTTAATTATTATATCTAAAACAGTGGTGTATTATTTATTACCTTGTTGAATTATTCGTATTCGCCGAATAGTAGGTTTGATATTCGTATTCGTGAATGTAGTATTCGTTGCATCACTATTTACATTTATAAAAAGAATAAATACAATCCATGTAACATCTTTATATTAACCTAAAGATAAAAAGTAAGTAAGTAAAAGAATAGCATAAGGTTGATAAATAATAGTTTTTTTGTAAATATTTTTTTACTTGAAGATTTGAAAGCCATTTTATTACGCAATTGAGAACGGATGCGTTATTTTCACTCGCGTTTACTTTAATAATTCGGAGTGAGTACACACATCGCGTAAGCGATCTTCTATCTGTCTTATGGTTTATGCTGCTAATCGCTCAGTTCGTTTAAAATTTGTGCCTATTCATTATATCCGTTGTGCATTTTGGGAAATTAAATAATGCATAACCTCGATTACGCAAACGGTTATGTTTGAACGAAGCAAAACATGTGTAAGCCATGGCTTATGAAATTCTTGTTATTTTATTTAGTTTAGCACGAACACAGGCATGACACGCCCATAAATTATGTTCGTGGTGGTATAACATAATGTCATCTAAATATAATTATATTAAATATTGTCATCATATATTTCTTTAAGTCATAAATTATATTTTAGTCCACATGCGGTTAGTACATGCTTTGCCTGCGCGCGTGGTCATGCGGCTATTTCCGACGAAGCGGCTCTTATACATGCTGCAATAAGACAAGAATGTACAAAGGTATAATCACACAAGGAGGTTGTTTTAAACGTTGCATGATCGTATTGTCAACTGTTTCTTTTGAATTACGACTTGCAGTCTGAAAATATGTCTATATTGCTTTGCTAATGGAGAATGTTGTACGTTCTAATGAATCGCGGTAATAGAGAGAAGTATCCGATAACACACTATTTCGCACTCACTTCACTCGTCTGTGAACACTTTATTATCGCTGGGAACACTTTATTTATCACTTGCTAGAACATTCCATCCAACTCTCGCACGTAGTAGTTGCATTTATTTATTTCGCCACTTAAATACTAGCACTGTTATTATATGACAAGGTATATTCATAACTAACTCATAGCAGGATCTTTGTTAATTGTAAAATATTTAATAAAATTAAATTGAATTAAATAAATACATCTATCTTCTTTTCGCGCCATACCCGTTCAAGGGACGTTGGGTGTCATGTTGGCCATGAGAACTTTTTTTACTGCGGCCCGGAGCAGCTCCACAGTGGACTGGCCAAACCACCGCCTCAAGTTTTTGAGCCATGAAGTTCTTCTTCTTCCAGGGCCCGACTTTGGGCAATCTTTCCCTGCATTATGAGGTGGAAGATCTCGTACTTCTCTGGATGTCCCATCACATGTCCGAGATGTTGATTGTTTTAATAACTTATTTTTCTTTATTCATCCGAACCATGACATCTTCATCGGTAACTCTGTCCATCCAGCTTATTTATAGTATTCTCCTGTAGATAAGCGCCCTTGAGGTGATTTTTTACGAAAACGTCGCTATAGAAATTATCCATTTTTATTTTTATTGTTAATCCACATCTCGAATGCCTCAATTCGCCTTATCAATTCTTCGGCAAGTGTCCGTGCTTTCATTTCATAAAATAATACCGGAAACATGTAGCATCTTAACTTTGTACCTTCTCTAGTTTTGTTCCAGCAATATAAAGTTTTCCTTTTCACCACTTATTATTATTACTAGCTGTAACCCGTCAAAAATGACGGTACTTTTACATGTCGATTCCTAAGGAATAATTATTTAAATATTAAAAAAAAGAGAAGGAAAAGAGAGAAAAAAGAAAAAAAAATACTATAAAAAAGTTGCGGACATTACACGAGGTTACGATGGACGGACGGACAGACAATGAACTTATAATGTTTGATGATAAATGGTGAAAACAAAGTTCATTTTTATTAATTAGGTAAGTATATTAATAACATCACCACAAAATCATTTTGCTGTTTTTGAAGAAGATAAAGATTTTTATTGTCAACTGCATTATTTTTACTCATGTATTATGTTTTAGTTGTATTATGTTCTAACTCAAAATTCTCACATGTCTTCACTACTTGATTCAGCAGGAGTTGTAGATCTTCAATGAAGTAAAAATTAAATGAAAGGTACTGCGTATTAGTGATGGGTCCGCACTGTACTCACTACTACAATGTGGTACTACATTACATTGAAGTGTACACTTCACACCTTTTGAAGTGGAGTGCACACTACAAACTACACACACTTCAAAGATATTGAAAGTACAAACTTCAAATAGTACATTTTTTATGTGAAATTTTTGCGAAGTCTATGTAGACAAATGAAGAAAACAACCCCCCCCCCCCCAAAGGTTTGAAAAATTTTGGGATCGAATGAAGAAATTTTCGGAAACTGAAACAACCCCCCCCCCTTGGGTTTTGAAAATTTTCTAGTAGTACACTTTTTATATTAATATACAATAGTCCACTTCATTAATACTACAATTACTTCACTTCATTAATACCACAATTTTGTAGTACCACAATTACTTCACTTCATTAGTACTACAGTTAGTCCACTTCATGTAGTTTTTACTATAAACGTAGTGTACACTTTGTAGTCTTCAAACTGGTGAACGTGTGTGTGTACTCTTTATTTTGAAATGTAATTTTTCCCTTCGCTATTGCGTATGAGATGATTCTAATGGGAACGGAACTGTTTTCGAACTTGTCGATCTCCGTGTTCGTACTGTGGGAATCGAATCTCCGATTGGCCCGCACAATGCCAAGCGCACTACGATACGCGGAGTCGGGACGTCACCGCACGCGGCGAGATCGGATTACCCGCGATAATCCGCAGTGGAATCAATCCACACACGTAATGCCAAGTCCGAGCTCTCCACATTCCGCGCACGGATTCCGTTCCCGGTCCCTCGGGGCAAGGCTGGCGCGGCTTGGCCACCCTTCCCGCCCGCCCGACACATCGCCCCCTCTCATCTGTGCGTGGAAATTCAAACGTACTGCGGCATATTTTTGACAGCACATTAATTTTTCGAAATTTTCTTGTCTAACTTTGTGAAAAACCATCACAAATCTACAAAAAAACGTTAAAATATTGAATATTTCTTAATTCTCTACGTACGGATTATAGATAATGAAGTATACTTTATACGTATTAAAAAACATATTATGCGTACATATAAATATTCACACAAAAAATTTTTTTGGCCGCGGCCTGTCGATTAACGCTTATATTTTCTTAATTATTGTAAATAATGTTCAGTTTATTACTTTTATATAAGAACAAAAGTTATATCTAAGTTATTGCACTAAAAAATGCAGTCTAGAATATACATTCTGATATGAATGAATAATAAAAATCCACATTTTCGTAAAAATAACGCCGAAATACGCATTTGCAATGAATGTCCAGCCTTATCCTGTTCGTTACCAAACAATCTGCGAATGCAGCGCAGTATAGCTCGTTTGCTCTCACTCGTTTGCGTGTGTGGCGTGGGACTATCCACTGCATTAGTAGAGTGAAACAAAGCATAAGCACAACAATAACCAAAAGATAAGACACGGATATGGCATGAACACGCGCAGGTGTATGAACCGCATGAAGATCACTTGAATAAAAACAATATTTTTAAATATTATACGCTTAGAAATTTGAAAAACAAAAAATTGCAAAATGTTCGTCACTATTCCCGTGAAGATTACAAAAAATAAGAAAGAAGTCGTTTACATAATTATTGAGTTTAAAGCCATCTCTGGGGAATGTGAATACCCCCCTCCGGGAAGGCAAGGTTAAATCATCTATGTATTGAATCTGAATTGCGGCCTTGGTGATTTTTTGTCACTTCTAGATATTTTACGCGTATTTCCATGGAATCGCTCACTGTCATAACGGGTACGCCTCAAGGAGACCACACCAAACTACATTTGGTGCCCAGTGGAACGCTGCAATCATTAGTAATTGCAATGCTAAGGTAGCCCACGATTCTTGGAATACTAAACGAGGTTTGCCCGATATTTTTCTTTCAGCGACGAGCTCGTTAAAATTGCACCGGCGGCCGCTTAATTGCGTGCCTCGTATTCGCCAAACTTGAAATTTATTTCCCAGCACACTTGAAACTATATATTCGACTTTCTTTTATGATAAATAATAATACCGAATAATTCTGCTAACTGTACAAATAAAAAAGGCCATTTCAATTCCTAAGAGGCGAAATTATTAGCAAAAAGAAAACACTTTGTATAAAATCACTATTTGAACTTTTTTATTTATTTTAATAAGACAAATAACACTGGATACAAAATACATAAATAATACATAAATTATTTAGAAATTCTTCAATGCGAAAAAGTGTTAATATTTAGTCAAATATAATTAATAATCTGGTAAAATTACTAAACAATCCTCTATTGAATATTTCTCTACTTAACCATTATTCCCCTTCTGATGACCTTGTAATTCCCTAATTATCTCTTACAATTCTCCTTCCTCCAACATTTTATTTAACCCTCTCCTATTAAATTTTAACTTTAGTATTAAAGTTATCCTGAAGAAGTAGACATTGTTCTCGAAACATGTAAATATTGTATCTAATAATGTGATGTAAACAAAGTAATTTTGATTTTATTTACAAACTAGCTGTTCGTTGCACGGTTTAAGGTTTAAGTTAAAAATACAATTGTGGGGGAAAGAAAGGTTCCATTGTTTGGCAAAGCCTCTGATAAAAACAATGTTTCCATTTGATCTAGGCTCGAATGGGTGGAATGTCTAGGGGAAAAATGTGGTCTATGTTTTCCGCCGGGTCCTAAAGAATAAGTAGTTATGCAAAATTTGGGTCAGATCGGTCAAACGGTAAAGATTTGTATGGAAAACAGAGAGACAGACATTGAGTTTTATGAGTATTGATCACGCATTATTTAGCATCAATCTTAGAGAGAAATATAACAAACTTATATAAATTATTAGGGTGCTGACTTGCTCTGAAGAACTCCGAGTTTCTAATCAAATATAGCTTTTGTGACACGTAGCAGCCCTTGGCGTAACAGAGCATTGCGAATTTGGTTTGTGTTGTATTCAATCAATAATATCCTGGAATAGGCATGATAACAGATTTTGAAATAATATTCTATATTATAGGTACACGTCTACTATTACCGAAAATAACATTATTTCAGTTTTTACGCAAAAAATTGCATTATCATCTACATATTTTTAATTTCGTAATTTTAAAATGCCCACTGCTGTCATTTCGTCTACGTGATGTCAAGCCTCATTAAACATTGCATTGTGTCTATGGCAACGGTTCACGGTGATGGTTACTGAGGCGTGACGTCATTCGCTCTGACCGGTGTTAAAGTTAAAATGGCGGATTGCACAATTTTATACTTTTATTTTATTGAAAATCTTATTAATCTCAATGTGTATGTCTCACGTGTCGTGGCTTCAGGATGAATTAATGAAAACACCGTCGAATTACCGCTCGCTTGGCACCACTGGCTTCTCGCCGCTACCGCTCGCTTGGCCGGCCTGACCTGCCGCTCGCGGCCACCTTCGCTTTGTTATCGCTGTCAACGCGCAAGGAAAACAACTCTCTCCTTACTCCCGTGTGTCGTATTTATATTCGCTAATGCTGTTATCCAGTCGTTTCCAGTGTTTACTCGCAAGTACTCGTAAATTCCAGATGTTCCTGGAAAGTTACAGACGTCACTCAAAAGTTGGTGGTGATTCCAGATCCTTCGGTAGTATTGTGCCAACTTCAAACAACTGTCACTTGACAGAAGTGCCTGATTCTTTTTTAGCCTCATTACAATATTAAAACCGGATCATTTTTTAAAACCCTTTCAAAATATTTTCTTCTCTAAAATCAATTGCTTAATTCTTTAATACTGTCATCATCAAGTCTATTAAAATCGCACCCGCTCCAGTGAAACAAGACTATCAATTGATGACATGGTATTCTTGACTGGTGCTATTAACTCGCTTAAAATCCAGTTTTCAGCCAAGAAAAGTCGTCCACTTTCCAGTTATGAACGGGCCGCCTGGACACGACGACGCCGTTATTTGTGTAGCGCTGTGTAGGTGCTGCTGCACTTACTAAACACCGTACAGAGTGACATCATATTTTATCTCACCCGCGGTTTTCTAGTAGGCAGAGTGTGCGATTTTCTGCCCTCCGAATACACTGTCGATTTGACTGCCGATCTCGCGGTCACGCAGTCTCGCGTTTCAGCCAATCGCAGGACGGCGGTCACTAATGCGTGTTATACACCAACTTATTAACGCATCCTCATACGGTGGCGAATCTTCGAATCTTCGCAATTTTATTGAATTTGAGTCGTTGATATCAATAATGGGCTATTTGCGAAACCATTTTTTTTGTTTTATATTTTATAGGTACGAATGATCAGTTTGTACGTTCTGTGAAAATGGACCAAATGACCGAAATATTTAACATAGTCCATTATTGACATCAGAGATTTATTTAAACGTTGAAAATGAATATCTAGATCCCGTTCATAAAATATGTATTCTGTATTTAATTTAAATATTCTTAAATTCCACACGGTAATGAATACATAAATAATAAAAAATTTATTAATTAGGACAAATTGTAGGAGTCTCACAGAAACGAAGCTATTTATACGGGAAACATGTATGGAAGTCTTTATAGGGTGGCCCAGGCCTTATGACCTGTACGAGCTAGCTAAAATGATCACTCTATACAATGCAACGTTCACCAATTCCATCGTAAGAACAACCACACATCAAATTTTTTGAAAGTTGTTTATATTATATGTTCCAAATCTGAAACTTGCATAACGCAATGCAACGTTCACTAATTCCACCCCAAGAATATATGAAAAAAACTGATTTAGAACTTTCAAAATTTGATAATGTGTGGATGTTATTACGGTGGAATTGATGAACGTTGCGTTGTGTAAAGTGATTTTTCAGCTGGCTTATGCAGGTCATAAGCCCCGGGCCACTCTATAATGACTTTCATACACGTTTTCCATAAAACAACTTCGTCTCTGTGAGACTTGAGATAATTTATCTTAATTAATAATTATACTCCTGTGAACAAAATCTAGTATTGTGTTCTTAGAACACATACACATGCATATAAAAAATGTTGTTAGTCTAAAAAGTATTAGAAATTCCCGATTTCAGCTTTTGAAATCACGACACGAATTTGTAAAAAAAATATATTTGATACCTTTTCATACAAAAATGTCATAAAAAATGCACGAGAGGCTGGAGAAAAGTTTCTGAATTTCGCTCGCGTTGCCAGACGATCGCCCCGAGCGCTATGCTTCTACGCGTCTGACGGTTATTTTTACAGCCCATAAATATGCCCCACTTGGGATACGTACGCACCAGCATTCGCCTTGATAGGTTTCAAGTAGGTTCCAAGCAGAATAAATCGAAAACGTGTATTCGAATGTTGATTCGTTGCCGTCTTCATCAATCTCAGGGTGGACGTAATAATCTCCCAGTTTCCGCATTAATCCCCGGCTCCAGAGGGCGGAAATTCTCCGGAGACGCGGTCCGGGTTGTGATTGGGGCGGGTCCGATCGCTACACAAAGGGCTTGTCCAATCACTGACGGCCATCATTTATTTCCCTCGCGGCCTAGTGGATTGTTCGTCGACTTAAACACAGGATTGAATAAATATTTAATTTTGTTCTCGTGCTCTACTCGATTAGGTACGCGCGGGGATTAGGATTTGTTGACCTTGGAATCCACGCGTTTCTGTACTTGTGCGATAGTTTTAAATATGTAATATAACTTTATTTATATTAATTAAAAGAAAGTACTTGGTGTATAATCAACATGTTCGTGGTCAATGATCCCTTGAAATCCTAAAAAAATAAAATTATAAGTATAAACATTTACAAAAACAAAAATATTTTTTAGTATGCGTTGTATCCTGATGAAAGTACCATTGGCCCCAAAGCATGTTGATTATTCAATAAACAATTGGCCACGTGGGACGGATGAGTGAGGAAAGGATGGTGAAGAAAATTTATTAGGCGAGTGTACTGGAGGATGGCCCTGTTAGAAGCTTCAGAAACCAAAGAGCGCGCACGAGAAGATTTATGAAAGTGGAAGAAGCTAAAGATGTGTGCCAGGCCAGAAAAGTGTGGTTAGTTATTTTATTTTTGTTAATATAAATAATTTTACCACAAAGTTATTTTTTTTTTTCGATAAAAGGAAGAAATTGCAAAGATACATGTCCGGCGAATACAGACGCATCATAACGCTTTTGTTTTTGGCCAGAAATTTGAAATTATTTGTTCCATTTTTTCTAAAAGTAAAAGATCGCCGAGAGCACACCGAAACACGTGTAACCTTCTCGACGACCAACATTAAAGTGAGCATCCAATCCGCCTACCGACAAAAATAGTAACAATAAAAATTCCGCATACTTTTACGATCAAACCTCGAATGTTTCTATATCGATAAGTACGTGGTAGGGTAAACCATTGTGTTCTCGACATTCTCGATTGCTTTTCAATCGTCACCATTCGTGCAACCTTGTGTTACTATCGCGGATTTTTTTCTTATCGCAAACTAAATATTTCAATGTCTTTCCCGCATTGTTAGAAATACGGTTTACATCACAATACGGTTGTATTTGTACAAAATAGTAACAACATGTTCATGTCGGTGAATTGATAAGGGCTATCTACGCAACATTAATTTCCATACGCCATTGAATTTTCAATTGGGACACTTTAGTTGTCCTTTTTAAAAATAAATGTATTTCTACACATTTAGATAAATCATTTAGAATAAATATATCAATAGAACATTGGGCAACCAAAAATATAACTTACTTGTCATAATTAGTATAAAAAATATTGCTAAAAAGTATTGCGCACTTCTGTCGCATGTCACAATAACACTATCGAATATATTCCAGAACGGCCTAGCGTAATCTACGGCTTACGGGAAACATCGAGAAACATCTACAAAAGCCTGGAAGCCAGCAACGTCTACAGGTTTCGATATCAGCATTAGCCAATATAAGTACGACACACGGGAGTAAGGACAGTTGTTGTTTTTGGGCGCGTTTGAATTGCGAGAGGCCAAGGCGGCCAAGCGAGCGGTGATTCGACAGCGAATAATCTGGAAAAGTTCTTACGTAGCGAAATAAGACGTGCGGAAATTGGGTGAAATGTTCTAGTGAATTCTGAATAAAATGTTTAAATGATTATTAAGTGTCTATTTACGAGTGATGAATTACGAAACAGTTTAATATAAATAATATCATTAAGTTAAATAGTGTTAAGTGACCTTGTACGTTTGATTAATCAATTAATCGGCGATTAATAAATCCGTCGTTATATTCCACCGTTTTTGTCAATTCCTCCTGTAGCCACGACACATGACAATATATTTAAAAAAATGATAACTTTGTTTACTTTCACTTTTTATTTATAACGATTAGAACGTTTTCAATGCTAACGCATCATCTTCAGTAATGTTCCTAATACTAAACTTAAGACTAAAGGAGGGTGTGAGGAGTGGGGTGGAGATTAGAATCCGGTGAGTATGTGAGCATGATCATTAGGCGCAGAAGAGGAAACGTAGTAGAAGGTGTTTGAATATAAATAATATTTTGGTTAATTTTAATCGCTAAGTTTTCTAAAATATCTAGTTTCTTTCCTTTTTTACAAGTGTTTATTAAATCTACGCTATTACTGTTCGAAGCGATGACCTTCATTAGTCGTGTGGTCTGCCATTTCGTAATTGATTGTAAAAAAAAATACTCCCCTCAAGTGTTCTTCAATCATATTGAGTTACACAAGAAAATTTCGAAAAATTATTTGTTGTGTGTCAAAAATTAAACCTGGGCAGAAAATTTCATAAAATATTTTATTTATTAAAATAATCACCCTCACAATAGAGTTAGTTATTCCATGTGTAATCTCCATCTCCATTCCATATAATCTCTCACCAGTGTACCTCAAAACAATGTTTATTTTATTTTTATCTACCACCATCTTGGATCTAGGCACTATTTTCTTCGCAGAGATAGACATAAACGAGACCTTGTAGAAGATTTGAAAGAAAAAATCTATAATTTCTTTACATTTTTTTATAATTTTAGTGAAAACCCAATTCTTTATGTTAAATAGGAGGAGAACGATGTATTTTTTCTAAACCTTTGCAAACCCCCTTTTTTCCTGTCTTATTTTCTTACAGAAATTAAAGTTTTTAACAAGATTTTACTAATTTTATTTGGCTTATTTAAATAGAATGAATTTTTAATATTTGATATAAGTTTCTTTAATGATAGTCCAACGGTTTAATAAAAGTCCAACGGTTTAATAAAAGTCCAACGGTTTAATAAAAGTCCAACGGTTTAATAAAAGTCCAACGGTTTATTTAAAAATAAGTTAAAATTTATTTTAATTAAAAACAAATTAAATGCTAGGAGCGATTTTTGATCTACGAGATATAGGCCCGGTTGTTTCATGTTGGATTAAAGTAAAAGTTCGTTTGAAGCATAGATCATGGATCACACGATCACTTTCCGTAAAAATCTATGCTTTAAACGAACTTTTTAATCCAACTTGAAACAACCCGCTTTAGAGATACATTGAAC
The DNA here is from genome assembly GCA_016648135.1 of Agrypnia vestita. NCBI lineage: Eukaryota > Metazoa > Arthropoda > Insecta > Trichoptera > Phryganeidae > Agrypnia > Agrypnia vestita. Next base: position 137,365 of record JADDOH010006932.1, on the reverse strand, counting down.
ATACCAAAATTTAAACATACTACAGCCCAAAATCATTAGATATCTCGTTATTAAATTCTTTAACAACAATATTCCCTCTAATAATTTGTATAATAACTGATCAGAATATATATATATATATATTTGTAATTTAAAAAAAAATTGTACAGACATCTACTAGACACAAAAGATGATCATGAGATGTTTGAGAACTTTTGTTCTAAATAAACCTGCATCATTCACCCCAATATTATCGTTAATAAAAACAAACTTTCACAGCTATATTACGAAATATATATTTCCTTGTATTGAAGCAATGTTTATATTAAATTTAATTTTATATTATTATTATGATTAATGCATATTTATACCTTATATAATTTAGCTACTTTATTGTCATAAATTCATACCATTAATGACTATAAAGTAATTCATTTTTAAATAAGTAAATATAGTTTGTATATTTATTTATTTTTAAAATGTTTTAATGGTGGTTCATTTCCGTTTTAAATGTTTTATTATTTTTTAATTTATTATTATAAAACGTGTTTTATGTTAGGTATGTAAAAATTCTTGTACTTAATATTATTTTGTAAAAGCCCACTAGGGCTATAAATAAATAAACAACTTGCCATCCCTGCACGCGACTCGCCTCGTCGACATTTTATATATCCTCCTATGGCTTTTAACAGGACCGTCTCGCAGTGCGCGGTTTATCTAATAATGCCAGGACTTCCTCTATTTCTGGTGCCATCAATACTCGCGCCATGGAGCCCACCATCGTCTCATTATATTTGAGTGCCCTATAGCGCGCCGCGCCAGGGTGGAAAGCTACGGCCGCCCGTTCCACGCCGAGCGGGCTATTTCCAGACCATCGCCGGTTGATTGCCATCGTAAAATGTTGAGTGCAGAGCTCGCGGTCTTCCGCAGACGCTGCTCTCGCTTTCGGCCATCTTCGGCTATTTCCATCGAGGAGAGCCCGATGTTGTGGAAACATCCACCGATAAATTGGAAACGGGAATGATCCGGTCGATGTTTATGGGTTTCTTATTGTTATTTAACGACGCCGATCCAATATCATGATAGAAAGAACAAAATGAATTATTCATATACTATACATATTATTGATGGATTTTGCATCAACATTCTAGAGATTGTTCAAGAAGACCATTAAAGTGCGTGATAAATATTGTCATGTGTCGTGGCTGCGGGAAAACGAATGAAAACACTAGAAATTAATAAGCGATTCATTAATCAACTTTTCAATGTACGAAGTCATTTAAAACGAATTAAATTAAATTAATAAACTATTAAACAATTTTTTTATTAACCTATTGGAAAAGACGTACAGAAAAATCAAATTAAGTAAAAAATATTTATTATTTCATAATCTGTTTTTAAAATTAAAATATTCTTTGTACTTAAAAAAAAGCAAAGTTAGAAAAAAGTACGTAAGAACGAAACAAATTAGAAAAAATACATTATGATAAATTAGATCGTTAGCGCTACGTGATTGTCTATCTTTTGGCCGATTCAAATTTAAAAATTTGAAAACTGACCAAAAAATTGTGCAAGAAGAATAAAATTTCACTCGAATGAGTGTAGAAAAGAGAAGAAGAAGAATAAATTAAAAGTACAAAATTTGTACGCGGAAATCAATTATCTTTCATATTTTTTTTACAAAACATTTTTATTGTAGGTATATACTTGCAGAGAAAATCGCAAAAAAGCACGCAAAAGGTGAAAAAAAACGGAAAAAATAAAAATGTACCTTTTGGTTACAAACAATTAAACATATATCGCCCGATACATTATATTTTTCATATATTTTTTCGTTAATTTGATTTTTCTGTTGTCTTTTTTAATTGATTAATAAAATTTTGTTTAATAATTCAGAGAACTTCGTTCTGAAAGTGTAACTTTACAATAATAATGTGTTTTCTTTAATATAATACACTATTATTTGAATCACATTGTTTCGTAATTTATCACTCGTCTATAAATTCTTTATTCTCGCTGGGTAACACTTTCAAGAAAGTACTTCGCTGTATTAATCTGCGCTTCACTGGTATCACACACGCGTTGTTAACATTGATCGCCCGGCTTGTCGCTAATCTCGCTCTAGAATAAATGTCAAAGTAAACTATGGCCGCGACATGGTTTCGCTTTTATAGTAAACACGCTGTATTCCCGCACATTCCAGACGTTTGTAGTTAGTTCCCACCGTTTCCCGACCGTCTTTCGAATGTTCTAGCTCATTCCAGGATGTGGTGGAAGGTCCTAGGGGTTTCGATAGTTTTGTTCCATAGTGACATTACGAGGGATTCCAGTCGTGCCTAACTTTCTCCGAATTCTATTATCACGTTACAATATAAACTATGTTAGCTCTATGTGAGTTTTGGAATGTCAGTTTTCACCCAACTTATATAAGTTCTATTATCATAGCGTAACTGTCTCATTTAGTTTGAAAATAATTAGAATATTAATGTGTCACATATTCCGTGTGCGCATTTATATTTTTATTTGAAAAAATAAATTGATAAGAAAGGGAAAATTCGCGACATAATTAAATATCGCAGGAAAAATTTTCATAAAAACTACTCAATAAAATTTCTTGTCATTTGCAACTTTGTAAATTTTGTTATCTATATTCTTCCATTTTTATCTTAATTTTTAATTTTACCTTTACCGGCGCCACCACAAACTTTTCGAATTAAAAAATATTTGGATTCAACGAATATTGATCCCTCACACCTGCTAATCAAGCGTGAGGTAGTTTATGTTTTTATCCAATTTAATGATCATTATTCATATACAGTCGAACTAGGTTATATTTTTTTTCTGAATATTATTTACAATTCATTTTATCATTAAGGCATTATTGATTATTAATTTATCATAAAAAGTGTATTGTGTAAAAACTTGTTAATCTTGAACTCATTCCTGAATTGTATTTATTGATTTTCGTTAGTCTTTATATTGTTCTGAATATTATTTACAGTTTATTTTATCATTAAGTCTTTATTTATTATTAATTTATCATAAAAAGTGAATTGTGTAATTATATCACATTCTAAATGTTGTAAAATATTCATAATTTGTACTCTGTAGACGGTCTGTTCGTTAAAAAATATAAAATAAGATAAAAAACTCGGGTGTTTATAAGGATATCCCTGCAAAACTGTAAAATGATTTGATTACGCATATTCTCATTCAAGCGCTCTCTGTTAAGCCGGCACTACCCTACTCGCAAAGTCGGCCGAAGTCCGAAGTAACCCGAAGTATGTGTCTACACTGCGAGGGACTCAGTTGCCCGATAGAATAGTACTTTGCACGAACTTCGGGTCACTTCGATTCCTTTGACTTGGCCCAAAAAGCGACAACTTTCGGAAGTCATCCGCGGCGAGCCGAAGTAGCACGAAGTACCCCTCTACACTATCGTATTAGCTTCACTTCGGCCGACTTCGCTAGTAGTGTAGAGGCGGCTTTACAAGGAGCACGTTTCCTGGATATATCGCCCAAACATGATTGCTTAGGTTACTGAAAAAAAAACTCGTCACTCCTAACATGTTCGTGTTCACTTTGAATTACATTTTATATTATGGTGTTCCCAAAGTTGTGCTTTCGAAAATGACACACGTTAGTTGAACAATAGTTTGTCGTAGTAGCTAAACAATTTCTATGGTCGTGTAACCCCAATTTAATTGGGATTCCAAATTTGTTGAAATATCTTATTATTACATGCAGTCACTGTACTTACATTTTGTAGCAAAATCAGTTAAATACGAATCCTCGCGTCGGAACCATGTCCACTAACAAAGAAACGTGCCTCTCGATTCGCGAAAAAATCGAAATCATTCGTGAAATAGAACTCCGTGCTAAGAACGTCGAATTCTGCATACATTTTTAAAATTAATATTAATATATTATTTTTAATTACAGATTTCGGATACGGTCATCGGCCTAAAGGTTTTGCTATACGAATTTATTTAGTTCAAGATACCCATTTATAATCAAATAATAGAGTAATCATTACAGTAGTTAAAAAAAATAGTATTTATTTACACATACATAATATACATAACTCTGAAATACTAAGTAGTAACGGTTACAACGAAGAAATTTAGTCAATTCCATCATGCTCGATATAACTAAGTTCCTCATAACTTGTATTTGATTTTTAACATAGTCATAAATTAGTCCTTGTAGTATCTTAGTCTCGATCATTTATGACTATGTTAAATGACTAATTTATGACTATGTTAAAAATCAAATACAAGTTATAAGAAACTTAGTTATATCGAGCATGATGGAATTGACTAAATTTCCTCGTTGTAGCCGTTACTACTTAGTATTTCAGAGTAAATTAGTCCTGAAAGCGTTAAATATTTTTATTTGCCAAAAAAATTGTTCGTAGAGTTCGAAAGATTTTGGATTTCAACTACTCATATTATAACAACACATTTTTTTATTTAAATAATGTAATGGAGCAGGATAATATGACATTATTGACATGAGTTTAAATGGAACTTTAATATCATTGACATATTTGGCAGTTACTTCGTGGTGCAATATTTTAATTTAATATATATTTTATTTTAACTTTGTTATACATACACAATATGAGTTATTAATTACTACTATAGTTTCGAGAGGAGCAGTCCCTCTCACCATCACAGGTATGGTTCCAATAACTAAATAAAATACAAAATGTATAAATCTTTTCGGGTAGGCCACGAAGCCGCCAGTGGGAGGGGAATAGACGAACAATGCCTAAAAAATAACAATTTGTCCGAATACGGCATCACATAATTAATACTCCGAATTTGGCATCACATAATTGGCGGCCCTCGTAACGCAATGGCTATGACATTGGCTTCTCACACCGATTCCCAGTCAGGTCACAATTTAATCTATGTGATTTACTCAAGCCTGGGTGTCCTGTGATGTATTTCGCGTAAAAAAAAGAAAATAAATAAATAAATAATAAAAATACTAATCATTCCCAAATTAACAAATTGACGCTACTCGACTCGGTTCCACGTAGAGGATGGATAATGATCAATTTGGAAACAGTTGAAATCTTTAAAAATCTACACGTTTTACACGTAGAAATTTCGGTTTATGGAATATGTCTATTTGCTTATTCGTTCTGATCAAAAGATTATAACACCGCGTCATTCTCAGTGTTATAGAATTGAGTGATTACTTCTGCAATTGTTTACTGGGAATGGAATGTCGTTTCGTAATATACGTTTGGGTACAGAAATGCTTATCGCAGAAGGTAAATCTGAGCCGTCCATTTTCCCATTGACAGTATTGTCATTGGTCGACGCTGCAGGGGACAAATGAAAACACTGGAAATTGAGTAACGATTTATTAATTAATTATTTATTAATTAATACATTATTCTTTAAGTCACACTATTTCGCAATTTATCACTTTGTATTATCGCTGGGAACATTTTATTTAACACTCGGTAGAATTCTATCCAATTATCACACATAGTAGTCGCATGTATTTAATCGCTCACTTACTGGTAAGAACTGGCTCGATTATTTCGCTTAATTTCTGTCGCTTCTTTTATCCCACGACCGGCCACACCGGCCGTCATCCGCGGTTTATTTCGCACCGATATAAATCTCAAAACAAACACAATTGCGCGGCGCGGTGCTGCTTTGTATACTCGATACGCTTGTTTTCGAACTATCGAGAAGATTATTTTCCTTTCAGATGTTTTGGAGACGGTTCCCGTCGCTTTTAGGCTGTTCCAGGCGTCTCCCGAATGTTGTAGATAATCCTAGAATGTTCTAGAGCCTTCCATAGTGTTCCAAAGGGACATATTACAAAGGATTCTGACAGAGCGCAATTTCTTCTTACTATTTCGTTACAGTATTATGAAGACGATCGGGGTTCTCGACCCGTGCTCTTCCGAATGTTGAAAAAAAGTCACTCTAGATCTGATTCCCAAACATGGTAAAAGTCATTACTTATTATCATTCTGAATGGTAATGAATAATTGTCCGTCAGAAAGATACAGAAATACATTCCTAATTCCCGCACGCTAGTGAAAAAAAAAACAATCTTTTACAACCTTAATGGCGTTCGTCTGATGTGATATTTTTTGTGGTAGATATCATCTGTCGGCGGATATTAATTTAATTGAAAGTTGTCTTGTGCGCTTATTAATCTTGCTGTTGGAAATATTTGCTAATTCATTAAGGGCCGGTCTTATAAACTACGGTTATTTAAATTTCAGACCAAATATGTAAACCGAAATTTGATATAATTTTTTTCGTCTTATAACAATCCGTTAGTCAAATTTTAGTAAAATTTTACCGACGGCCGATATAGTCGAACCACCAATTACCGTCCGTTAGTTGAAATTGACAGAAGTATGACAGATTGACGTATCATTTTTTAAGATTAGGTCCGTTGTCATTTTGCGTTTCATGCTGTTTGTTTAACATTTTCATAAATACTGTGCTGACTGCTGCTACGATTTCAAGGAAAAATGTTTTCAGATAGCGATGCCGAGCTACTATTGTATTCAAGTTCGTTGAATGAAGAATAAACTCGACGACAAAGAGTATTCAATATATACGAGTGGATTATTTTAATATTTTAGATGACGAAGATTTTATCTACCGTTTTCGCTTCGAAAAGGTCTGCTTAAGAGCTTTTAGAAGATATTGGGCAAAATTTAAAAACGTGTACGCGTTGTACACCAATTGCTCGCTGTCTTGAGATTCTATGCCCTTGGATCAATATTATTAGTTGCTGCAGACTTTGTTGAGATTTTGCAGAGGCTACTGCCAGTGTAGTGTTGTGGGAAGTATTCCAAATTTTAGGTTATGTTTATAGAAGTTATGTTTAGTTTCCATTGAAAAGAGATATACTTCGCCTCTAACAGCTCTAAAATCATAGACAAGAGCAGTACGATATTGCGATACTTACGGGCGGTCAAAAAGTTTTATAAGACGAGCGTCGGTAATATTTACTAACGAACGGCAATCCGTTCGTTAATTTTCGATTTACTAACGGATATTTGTTTATAAGACCGGCCCTAAATATTCATAGATATTCGCAGTTGTCATACGTTATGATGAAAATATTGTTTAATTTGGGTTATTGTTCCGTGGCTTTTAGTCAACCTTTCGGGCCTCATTTCGGAGGTCATCATTAGGACAGAAATTTCTGCTGCGACCGAATCCTACGCGGGGCAGATTATCTCAGACAATGCTTTATGCATGTTTTTATATTTTAGTTAAAATATTTTTTATTAAAAAGTGTAATAGCTAGTAGCAAAAACTTTACAGATGGATTCCTGCCTCAATAATGAGTCATTTGTGCAATTTTTTTTCAATGTTTCTGACTTATTTTTTTGCAAAAAGTTGAACTATCATTACAGTAACGCATATCGATTATGAAAAATTCATTCGCTTTAATGAAAGTCGAATAAAATAATAAAAACCTTGCAAAAATAGAAACAAGAATTTTTTCGAGGTTTTTATAATGAAAAACTTTGATATTTTATATCTCCATAATTATTGATATTAGGTCATTGTTACTTGAGCACTTTCGACTCGTTATCAAGCCAGAAATATAGACATGCGAAGCTATTAATATTTTCCGAATAACTCTCTACGTTTTCTGAAACTTTTCAATAGTATAACCATAAATTAAATATGTATAACCACTTAGGGAGATTTTTAGTTTCCCGGTTTCGAGACGTACCCGTCTCTTCATCAGCACAATCACTACATTAGTATGTAAATAACACTACATACCACAACCATAGCATTATTTACACACTAACACCATTCTACGCACGTAAGAAATATTTTATTTCCCAAAATATTTATATGCTAGCGTAGTGACTATTCTGACGAAGAGACGGGTACGTCTCGAAACCGGTAGACCAAAAATCCCCCAAAGTGGATATATACTTAAATAACTAACATTTTATCATCACTTTTTAATTAATAATTCACTTCTCCGACATTCGGGGTATTAATAGTATCGTATATCTCATCTCCGGGCTGTCTCGGCGAGCAATTTAATTTTTAACGCGATTGCGAACAGCCTATTTCAGTGAAATAATTGAACATTTTATTGCGGTACTTTTCCAGAAAGTGCTATATTTCGTCGAGTGTATACCGCCAGCACCTGCGACAGTCGGCCCCGTCCCGCTGGGTGGGTAGCGACACAAATTCGCTCTATTTTATGACACAAAGTTAACAAGTGCCTATTAAAATAGCAAGCGGCCATTATCGAGGTCAATTTATCAAAATTAAGCGGTGTCGTTGTCTGCTCCCCGCGCCCAGTGGATCATTACAAATGTCCATAAATGTGCATAATTCAAAGTCTTTAAACGCTAAACTCGGTGTAGGTACCTACTTTGATTTTTTCGTTTTTTGTTTGCAGGTTTTTCTCGAGAACCTACAGTTGACGGCAAACTTCTTGAAATTCTTTGACGTGGTGGGGGAATGCGCAGAAGACGAAATTTGGGTCTCGTTGGTGGAAAGGTAGATGCGCAAACTTCCCCCCACTACGCCGTAGAATTTCAAGATGTTTGCCGGCTACTGTATCTACCGTGTTAAGTTAATATTACACACTCCTGTATATTAATCAACTAGTATTTTACACTTTACATTCTAAAATCTATTACTAATATACTCTCCATAATAACATACATGTTTACATTTACATCTAATTTAATCTACGGTACAATCTATAATATAATATGAATGAGATCTTATGCTCTACAATTCTATACTATTTTTATAATAATTATAGCATTTTTTTTAGATTCATTCATCTTATTTATATTCTTCATGTTTTCTGGATCTCATATATTTTTATACTTCTGTACATTAGACAGTTCTGTGTATACACTTTTTTCTTATGTGGTAATCTTATTCTATTCCTATTTCTGGTATTATAGGTAGGCAGTATTACATCACTATTTACAATAATTTTATTCACAAAATATTTTGGCATTAAGTTACTGAGAAATTTATGTACAAATATGAGAACGTTATAAATAAGTTTTTTTTAAATATTTTAATCACTTGTAGTTTCTTGATATTTCCTTCATTGGACAAATGCAAAACCGTCGCACAATAGTTTATGTAAGGAGTAATGTAAATGCCAACTCTAATGTACGGAAGTGAAGCCTGGAATTGGCAAAAAAGGAATGAAAGTAGACTGAATGCGGTGGAAATGCGTTCACTAAGGTGCTTGTGTAGAAAATCTTTGGTGGATGGAGAGAGGAATGAAAAAATTAGAATTGAATGTAATGCTAGCTGTGGTGTGATATAATTAAGAAAGGAGTTTGATCATGTAGATCGTATGAAAGGATGGTTAAGAAAATATATGGAGCGAGTGTTGGAGGCAACAGGAGTAGAGGGCGTCCACGAAAGACCTGGCATGATCAGATACTACAAGTATTTGGAGGATGGCCCTGTTAAAAGCCTCAATTACCGTAGAGCATGCATGATAAAATGTATGAATGTAGCCAAAGCGAAATTAGTGTGCCAGGATAGAGGAATTTGGCGTTCTATCCTCTCTGCCTCCGCCTGCGGTGAAACGGCGTGATGGTTAGTTAGTTAGTTAGTTATTTTTAATTGTAATGCAACAGTTTATTTATAAAAAAAATCTGTAACGAACAGAAAGACAGTGGGGTGTTATATACAGAAATAGTAGCAAAAACTTCGGGGGAGTCTTTATCATTCAATTTTGAGGCCATTTGCAGACCAATGGTTGTGTAGCGGCCATTAATGGCCGCACAGCGTCCAGTACCTGCAGCCGTTTGCAGACCCTGCGTCGATGTCTTTCATCAGCTAAAACTGGAGTTGAAGAAAATAAAATTTGGTTAGCGGACCAAGAAATTTTGGAATGTTTAAACAATGGTTTAACTATAATAATTATCAATGTGTTAAATTTAAAACAACAACACACTGCACTCGGTGTTCATTTTATTTATTTATTTTATTTTATTTGGGAAACATACAGTACAATTTTAAATTTATAAGTTTAATTTATACATAAACAATAGAGCGTGTCAAGTGCGCTGTTGCATTACTGTCTAGCGGTCATATAACTTTGTCTCTTTCTCGCATAGAAATCGTTCACGCAAACCACTGACGTGTATCGGTACACGACACTCTTCAAAGAGCCGTGATAAAAAAATCGACCTGTAAGACCTTATTGTCGATAGTAATTGACATGTATTGAGATATCCAGAAAAGTATCAGTTTGCATCTAATAATGCAGGAAAAAATTGCTGGAAATCGGGGCCTTAGAAGAAGGAGAACATCATGTTTGGAAAACCTGAAGTCTGTGATGATAGATAGGTTAACACTTTCGTTTCGGAATGGGGTAAAACAGAACCCCAAACATCTTATTTTTAAAACTATTTAATAATTATTAATGATTTTGAGCTGGTATTCTTTGTAATCCTCAGAAATATCCAAATAAATACAACGCCCAAATAAAATTTTAAAAAAAGTCAAAATTGGAAAAATGTATGTTATTCCGCAGACAATCGGGAATAATTTATACGATACGGTTACGTCGCTTGCACGGCCTCCGTTGGCCAGACGCTCGTGGGTGATGAGACGTCAAAATACTACGGTTACTTATAAAATGACGACAAATTTAGCAAAATCTTGTTCGCATTGTGTGGGAAGTATAATCCAAAATATTGTAGAACATTTTCAAACAATTATACTTCATTAAAACGCGAATTCGACTGGGGTCACTCTGTACCCCGCTCCGCCCCCAGATCCTATTTTCGATCTTCTGGTACCCGAAGGTTAAACGAATCAGGCAGAGAGAAAGTTAAAAATAATTTAAATTGTTCTGTTTTCTAATAATAACAGCAGACTTATTCTTTTCTCTTTTGTAAAAAAAATAAGGCGCTCGCTGTAATAATTTAACTATAAAATTGAACCCATTTCTTTTCTTCTGCCCACGTCCTGGCGCAGTGTTGAGTGACTTATAGAAGCGAGTGAATGTTTTATAGCTTTAAAATCTCCTGTTGTCGATGTGCAGAGGGGCGGACTGGGTTATTTAAAACATGCAAGGTTACTTGGAAAACATTAATAACCTCGCAGGACTACATTCCTGCCTCGATTATAAGTCCAAAACGTTCAATCGTTAATTGATAATTATCAAAGTATCAGTGAAGCGCGCTAGTCAGAGTTTTATATATAATGCTTTTTTTTAGTTTTTTTTTTTTGAATGACAATATTAAGTCATTAATGGTTAAACTAAATAAAAGATAAAGATTTTAAACGAAATGTAGTTTTATTCTAAACTTTGAGAATCAATACAACCGACGCTTTTTACACAGGAACCGATTTGAGCGGACATGACACATACATATTTTTACTTTAAAAAATGTATTACCAACATTGATATTTATGTACTACATTAGTATTGGTATATTCAAGAATTAATCAATCAGGATTTTTCGCGAAAAAAATTTTTTTACGTAAATTCGCCATATCTCAACTGCTGAATGTTTTTCAATAAAATTTTCTTCCGCATACCTATTAGGTGACCTCACTAGATGTTCTTACCACGAAAAATAATAGTTATAGGGAAAAATACATACTATTGAACCCATACAACATAGCATTTCAACTGTAGTTCTTCGATTACCTAAACACAGATCTTTTTATTTACCTCATATTTTTCTTTCCGTATTCATTTTTGCATCGATACAATTCCGACCGGCTAATGCACGGGCGCCTATAATACGCGTATCCTTTGTTGCAATGAAACACGAAATTGATTTTATTGCTGTGATGAAGTGATCAAGTTTAATTACTTTTTTGAAATTAACAAAAAATGCATTAATACCTGTCCCGCACTTAGACGCTAGTCGAGCGAACGAGTGTTGTTGCCCTTCCCGCACAAGATGTGTCAAGAAGCAATAAGCTTTCTCTATCCAACGTTTCATGTATCCTTAATGTAGGTGTTATAGGGTTTGTGCAATAAATGTTAGATGTTTTTTGTGGTTTTTACGTAGTTCTATGAAATAAACTAAAAATTCACGATTCTTTGCATTAAGTGGGCGGATGGCTCCCCCTTGCGGCCCTGGCGGAATTGGGGAACAAATCGCACCATGATGTGTAGTCTACTGTTGAGTATAGCCATTCCGTTCCTTTCGTGGCCTATCGGTTAGCCTTATGAGTTACGCGTCACGCCGTCGACGCACGCCGACCGTTTCTGGAGCGACGCCAAAACTGAGAGAGGTCTATTCTCGTGTTTCACTACTGGGATCTCTCCTCTTCAAACCAACGCGGGTAAATGATATATTTTTTAAATGTAATGGCTTAATAAATGGATAATGTCGAGGCAAATTTGTCAAGAGACGGATGACGCTCTTATAACTGCTGACGGGGGATAAGTCAAAGTTTTAACTTGAATAGTACAAGGATATACGGCGCTAGGTTCCTATTAAGTCGCAATCCAATCTCTTCTACTTGATACGATGCTGAATTGTGAGAAATGGCTATTTCGATCCCACACCATCGTGGCGCCACGCCCTCGACCGACTTTATGTGGATCAGTTAGCGTGCCACAGTCCTGACGAAGGTACAGTAGTACCGAAATTAATCGACGTTAAATTAATCAAAGGGAATGTTATTATTTGTGACTCTATTCCGACAAAATCGCTAAGTATTTGAAAACTTATCTAGTAAAATGCAGAATGTAACAGAGCTAGTCCACAATACTTTACAGGTGTATTCGTGCCTTGAACATAAGTCGAAAGTGCTCAAGCAACTATGACCTAATATCAATACTTAAGGAGATATGCAACATCAAATTTTGCATTTTTTTTTCTCAGTTTTTCTGACTTATTTTTTGCAAAACATTGGATTATCATTATAGTAACTTATATCTAATATGAAAAATTAATTCCCTTTGATACAAGTCAAATAAAATGATAAAAACCTTCCAATTGCAATTGGAAAACATTCTAATTGGATTTTTTTTAGGGTTTTTATTATTTTATTTAACTTTTATTGAAACGAATTCACTTTTCATAATCGATATAAGTTACTGTAATGGTACTTCAACGTTTTGTAAAAAATAAGTCAGAAATATTTTTAAAAAAAATGCAAACTTTTAACTGCATAACTCCATAAATATTGATGTTAGGTCATGGCTGCTTGAACAATTTCGACTCATAATTAAGGCAGGAATCCACCTGTAAAGTATTGTGGGATAGCTCTGTTACACCCTTTATAATTGTGGTATTTCAACGATGTGAATACATCTACCCACTTGACATATTTTCTTCTCGTTTTTCATCGTCTTCCAGAACTCATTATTGTATTTGCAGCAACTAGATATAGACGCGCGGAATTCCCAAACTTCCCGGATATCTTTAACCAATTGTAATACTGCGATGAGGAAGTCAACTATCTCATTATATTCCCCAGGATATTCATGATTAGGAAATTCAATCCCGGATCCTGGGATCCTGTTCTACCATACCATATTAATAAATTCCTGGAAAAACGCTGACCACTAGGTAAAATGATGCTTTAACTTCAACAATTATATCTACTGTCACAGTTCGCAGCGGTGGGAGACAAAATAAAACAATTTTAATTATTTATTACGTAAAATCACTGAACGCAAATTTAACACTATTCACTAATTAGCAACAAAAATCACTCGAAAATATTCCACTTTGTCTGGAACATATTACTTCATGTCGTTCCTATCGCACTCTGGTGATTTATTCGCTGGCTGCGTAGGTTCGCTCGGATTCGCTGGTTTCGCTGTATTTACGACTTCGCTAAATGTCAAACTAAGACGCGTGATGGCGCCACTTTTTATATAAGGTTCAAACTTCTGGAAGTTTCGCGAATATAGTCGTGTAGTGGAAATACCGATTTCTAGTTTATTTTTAAATATCCAGATAATTATTTTTAAAATATCCAGGGAAATCTTCGATTATGTGTAGTTGATCTTTCTGACGATATTTATAGATCACACAAACCATATTTTAATAAAAAAATTGAAAAGCCTGGAGCTGGCAGAAGGGGAACGAAGAGTAAAGAACGATGATATAAGAAATCTTATCATAGTTAATAGTAATACAATTTAAAAAGGGTAGCTCGGATAGTTTGGACATGTTGAGCAAATGAATGAGGAGAGAATGGTGAAAACGATATATGACGCAGGTGTTGACGGCGCCAGGAAGAGAGGGCGACCGCGGAAGACGTGGCATTACCAGACTAGGTTCTGCTAGGAGCCTAAACACTCGTCGAGCTTGCATGCGAAGGTGTATGAATCTGAAAGAGGCGAGAGTTATGTGTCAAGAGCAGAAGAGTGTAGCGCTTCTCCTCTCTGTCTACCCCCGCGTAAGCAGTAAGTAAGCAAGTACTTAAATTGTGGATCACTCGCTAAACTTGGGAATTGGTGCTCAGCCGGAATGCGCACACGTCAGCCGAGAGGGAGAGGGCATGTTGTCGGTTACTCGCTTCACACTCAGAAAATATGTATTCTAATTTCAAACGTTTTCCAATTAATTATTATTTAGAGTGAAGCCTGAAGTGTTTTTAATTTCAGTTATCGCTGTACCTCTGAAGTGCTCAGTAATGAATACGGTGGTAACACGTTTAATGAAAGTCCTATATTTACAAGTGAATTTTTTTTGTAATTCGCAAACTTCACCTGTATATTAAAAGTATGGTACCTAGATGCATTTAGAATCCGACCTAGATCTGCTGCCTAAAAATTCAAAATTGTACTTTATTCTACTATGATTTTCATATTTTCTTTGTTTTACCAGTGCCTATCATTAAACGACATAATGTCTGTCAGTAACGCTAACAAGACATTACTTAACGAGCGGCCGAAACGATGCTAACGAAACTAACCCTGCCAGATGGCGCTGTTTTCACGCTAACACAAACATACGACGATTTTCCGATAATTTTATTTGTTGCAGAAGTTAAATTTTAACTTGCATTTTGTGAAAAACTGAAGTAAATTAAAGAGAATTTCAGCAATTACAGACCGTAGGTCATTTGGATTAACATAAACGGTGAGTTCATTCATATTGTTATGTGTGTTATTGTAAAAAATAATTTGTTCTAATTTTAGAATGATTTCACAATATTTTTCTTTATCGTGAAAATTAAATCTTTATTAGCATATTAAAACAGGATTAGGAATTAAAAATAAGTAATGTAATGTCGAAATTCAAACATAAAATAAATATCCAACATTTTTAATGGGTTGTGTCTGTTATATTTCAGTAGCGATGGTCAAAACAGCTGTTTTAAACATAAACAAAATTATTAAAACTTTATTTTACCCACACATAAAATTTGTTGTAAAAATTCAACACGTTTCAGGAGCGATGCTTCTTCAGACAATGAATTTACTAAAATTCATTTTCAAGTATAGAGAGATTAATTATGGTAGGGGGGGAGGGTTATAAGGGGCGTAGTTACAAATTACGTAGGTACTAAGTAATTATAATAGAAAAACAGGTTCAATAGAGGGCTATTTACAAGTTTATTTGATTATTTATAATATTTAAGTTTTCATTAATATGTACTTTTCCTAATTTCTAATATTTCTAAATTATCCAAATGAAAACCCCTAGAATGGCTGTGTAAAATTTTTAAAGCGGTATTTAAATCGAAAAAGTGATTAGATTCTATTAGATGGTTCGCGTGGGATATTATACTACACCACAACTAATCTGTCTATACTTGAACATCTTTTATTTGAACAACATTTATATGAACAACATTTTAGTACATTCGTTGTCCTGAAAAAGGGAGCATCGCTCCCGAAACATGTTAATTTTTTTGAACAAAATTTAAGTGTGCTTAAAACAATTTTTTTTTATGAAATGGTGCACATAGGGAATTTAAAAAAATTGAATAAGCTATTTTAAATTTTAATTAATAATATTACCACAAAATTATTTTGCCCCTTTTGAAGAAGAAGAATCTGATTGTATCGATGATTGGTACAGTAGCCGGCAAACATCTTGAAATTTTACGGCGTAGTGGGGGGAAGTTTGCGCATGTACCTTTCCACCAACGAGACCCAAATTTTTTCTTCTGCGCATTCCCCCACTACGCAAAAGAATTTCAAGAAGTTTGCCGGCAACTGTAACTGAGATTTAACTATTGTCTAGTGTACCGATGGCTGTCCATCAAATGGCGAAAAATCAGTTACCAATCATCGATACAATCAGATACAAATTTGAAATAACCTTTTAAAGTAACGGTTTTGACTATATTGAAATCATCAATTAAGTAAGGTCGCCCCCTGACCTCTGTATAATGCAAGGAACGAATTTCGTTCGGCGGTGCGGGCTTGATAGTGTCGCCCACACCCGCTAGGCGGTGCGCATATTAATGTGAGATATGTCCAGACGTGCTTCAGATTCGAATATTTTAAATATATATCCCATCCCGCGTATATGCTCAGATTATATTTTTAGCTAGCTGTCCTTACTCGGCGTTGCATGGGTTAAGGATTAAGTTTAAAACAAATTTGTGAGGGTAAACAAAGGTTCGATTCGAATGGTATAGATTTGCATCGAAAATATATAAGCGGAGGGGAAGAGTTAAAAGAATAGAGGGGAAATATCGCGTATGTTAACCGCCAAGTAGGTACTAAAGAATAAGTTTCCAAATTTTGAGGTCCGATCGGCCGAAAGGTACATTTTACCTAGAAAATATATCAGGCGCGGGGAAGGGTTAAAAGAATAGGGAAGAAATTTCGCATAAATTACTCGCCGAATCCTTAATAATAAGTTTCCAAATTTTAAGTCCGATCGGTCAAATGGTACAGATTTGCATCGAAAATATGTCAGGTGAGGAGGGGTATGAGAATAGGGAGGAAATGTCATCTATGTTACCCGCCGAGTCCTAAACAATAAGTTTTCAAATGTTGGGTCCGATCGGTCAAACGGTACAGATTTGCATCGAAAATATGTCAAAGGGAGGGGAAAGGGTTTGAGAATAGGGAGGAAATGTTGCCTATGTTACCCGCCGGGTCCTCAAGCATAAGTATGCAAAATTTAAATCGAATCGGACGAACGGTGTGGATTTGTATAGAGAACAGACAGACAGACAGACATTGAGTTTTATAGGTATAGATACCAGATATGAAGAGTATCGTCGCATGGTGAGGCAGATATTGGAAACTCGTCCCCCTCCCTGACTGCATTATATACATTACGAACCCTGTTATACTTAAGTTAAATTTAGAACAATCCATTAAATTTATTTGTAAAATTGTTTTATCTGTCATCTATCATTCATATCATATCAAACTGTTTTATCTATATATTCTATTGTCTACTGTTGTCTTATCTGTGTCATCCTTTAATTGTGGGAGACCTATGACTATTTTTCTGTATTTTGTACCTTACCAAGTAACTACGTCTTCCTGTTGGATGACCAAATAAAATTTTAAAAAAGTAACCCATAAAAACCAAGTTTTTACTATACTCCCTTTCTTTGTAAAATATAACAATAATTAAAGACGAATTAAAACATATAAATAACACTAAACTGACAGAAATTTAATATATTTCTAAAATGTCAGATGTTTTGAGATGTCAAGATTTTGATAGATTCAATTATCATCAATATCGTACCTTATGAATTTCCAGCGTCAAATGATTTAGTCAGAATCAGATTTGAGTAATGTAGAATTCTTCAAAACTAAGCAGAAATCTAAAAGAAATAAATTATTATTTGATTTTTTCCCAAAAAACCCAAATTTGCTGTCATCTGTGAACCAATTGTTTTGTAAATTTTCGAAATTCGTAGTGATGTACCTATATACCGATGTACATATAAATGGAGCAATTTAAATTTAGAAAATATTCCGCGACGTTATCGGGCCGCCGCGTTGCTAATCAAACTTTTCTAATGATTCCAATTTGAAAAAACAATAAAATTTCTAAAAATCCGAAATTATACTATAATTATTAAATTTTTTTAACGAAAATTTGATAGATCTTCTTGATCGTCGCCACGAATCTGCTTGCCAAGTTTCAGCTCGATTGGATCACGGGAAAGGGGTCAAAAATCGATCCAAAGTTTTTGTTGACCGCAAGCAAGCAGACGCCACGAGTTAATATAAAGGGATTAAAAATAAAAAATATACATAAAATGCTTCAAATAAAAGGTATCCCGTAGCAAGTATCAAAAAGTTCATGGGAGTCTTCTTCATTCTATTCCAAATATAAAATTTCCTTTACGCTTTGGGTGAAATGTTAGAAGTTAGATTTCTTCTGTAAAGGCGGTTTACAGAAACTAAGCTGTGGAAAGCGTATTTTAGTAATTGAAGCTTGGCCTTCACTTTTCCCAGAATTGATGTCACGCGCTGAGTTTTAACAGAGTTAAAAGTTGGAATTTTTCTCCGAATTGTGCCGCGAGATAATGCTTTCGAAAAATAAAAAATAATTGTTTTTCCCGGTAGTTCCGAGCTAAATCTCTAGTCCTTAATTGAAATTTCCAAAGAATTAAACAAATTTCCCAGTACTTCTCCGCCGTTCTCCGGAGTGACAGACTCATTAATTATTTAGAATTTATATTTAACCTGTCATGCCCAATGTAGCGTGTAATCTGAATAATTTAATTTTCCAATATCATGTTAACACATCTCGTACGTAATTTTGCCACCAATCTATTTTAACTTGCACTTTATTATTGAATGAATACACAAATACCCAATTGCCGAAAACAGCTCATAATTTATTGCTCATTAAACTTTATTTCTTATCACTATTTAATATACACAAACATACATTTAATTTTCTTAAATAGGTATTTACCTAAATATACTTTTTAACTGTGCTATTATATATATATTTTGTTAGTATCCATGCATATGATTTTTTATATATATTATTTTACTTTACTTTCTTTATTGCTTTTGTATTATACAATATATACAGTTCTCATTCGTCTTTATAGTTATATAGTATTTTGTTATATATCTTTATTATTTTTTGTTCTCACTATATTGTTCAGCTGCTCATCTCGGCACAGGTTCTTCCCTAGTGAGATGAGCGGCTCCATCTCCTATGTCATGTAACAAGATGAAGATAAATAAAATAAAATAAATAAATAAATATAGAAAATTAAAAAGGTAAGTTAGGATGGATAGAAAGGTTTACTTTTAGGGAATCGAGGAATTCCATTTGAAATGCGATATTTTTAGTGTTGGTTAAACCGTTATTTTAACCAGTTATTTTCGGTACTATTCGGTAGTTATTTGGGATTTGTATCTGATTGTATCGATGATGGATAAATAAAATATAATTATTGTCTAGTACCGATGGTTGCCCGTTGAATTGCAAGAAATCATTTGCCAATCATCGACGCAATCAGACACAAATCTCAAATAACGGTTAATGTGTCACCGGTTAAAATACCATCCATCGATACTTTGTAGGTTCTCTAGTAGGTATTTTCGACGGTAACTAGGTATGTACTATTGTTTTTCATCGTATGGGTGTCAAGCGAAGACGCCCAACCCAGAGAAAATTATATTGAAAAATATTCAGCGGTTTTTGAGATATGGCGAATTTACCAAAATATTTTTTCCCGGCGTACTTACGTAGATTATCCTACAAAAGTATCAAACAGAAATGAGTTAGCTTCGTAGATGATCCCGTAGAAACGCGAATTACAACTGAGTACTTTTTTTTACAATCATATCATAGTTTATTATTCTGACACTAACCGTTTCCGTAACAATGAAAACCAAAATCAGAAATTCATTAATCGTGAATGTTTATTTATTTTCCAATTTTATTTTGAATAGTTATACACAATTGCCCTTTTGGGAATTTGAAACGATATAGATATTTATTTACATTACATTAATATACATAATATACATAACATTTGTTATAAAGTACTCGAGCTGTAATCCGTGAAAAATGACGGTACTTTTACATGTCAGTTCCAAAAGAATAAGTATTTATTTATTAAAAAAAAAAAGTTTTCATAAAAGTTACGGACCGACACAGACAACGAAATTACTGTCATTGGGATTTCCTTTGAAATATACGAATTATATGAACATTTGCATAGTGACTACCCCGCTAGAAACTATACTAGTGACAAAATTACTCAACGTGTTTGTTTTATAAAATTTAGTTAAATTAAATTAATCATTTTTCGCCACAACGTCATATCGATTAATTATTCTCTGGCGGCTGTACTCGTACTATAGAAGCCATTACGCGAAACACTAATCTTATAAATCGGTTATTTAACTTTTACGACCTTTTATTTCACGCTTTGTTGTCTGCAATTGTCGACTTTAAACATTTAATCGTTTAATTTCAGTGTACTCGTATATTGAAAAACTGGGAAAACATTAACTGGATTTCGTCGTTAAAAATGTAACTTTTTATATCAATTAAAAGAAATGACTTTGTATAAAACCACTATATATCCCTTTATCGGGATACAACGTATACTTATAATTAAATTTGGAAGTATGGAGATAAAAAAAACAATAAATAAATATTTGTCAGTTAAATAATGTGAAATTTAAAAGGTAAAATCATCTGCAAAAAGAATTTGGTTATTTATAATAATATTTATTTTTCTATTAACACTTTTGTTGTTTTTTTCTTCTATTTTTTATAATTAACATAAAACTTATAAAAGTGATCCTCAAAATCCCAATAATTAACAAAACAAGAAACGAAATATTCAGTAAGATTGGTGTTTTCGATATTAGATAAATATACGCTAATTTACTCTAACATATACATACATACGCAAAAATATATACGTATTTTAAAACGGCCCAAATGACAATTGCCACACGACCAAACAAACAAAATTTACATAACCTAAGAACACATACTACATTAGTATGAGCAAAATAGTTTCAATTTCTTTCGATTCCTAACTTCTTAACTGCATGCTGCAACATCTAAACCAATATAATCCGGTGATAAATTACTCAAAAAATATAAAATACCAAATATAATCCTGGATTTAAACACATCTTTTCTAATCACTGTATTTGTATATTGGATACTTGTAAAATATTCAAATTCTATGCCTATCTTAACACAGATTCTTCAACTGAGGCACGGTACAACCAGAATTGTATATTTCACCACGTTTAAGCATAAGTAAATAAAAAATACTATAAAGCCAAGAACGCGTACTCTGCATTCAAAAATTAATATAAATTTAAATTATAGTTTCATTATCATTGGCTCCACAGCCCCTTGTGGGCCTTGGCCTTGTCCAACATTCCTCTCCATATTCCTCTATCCTGACATGTACTCCTCCAATCCCTGATGCTTACGACTTGCTGCACTCCATCCAG
Source organism: Agrypnia vestita (assembly GCA_016648135.1). Taxonomy (NCBI): domain Eukaryota; kingdom Metazoa; phylum Arthropoda; class Insecta; order Trichoptera; family Phryganeidae; genus Agrypnia; species Agrypnia vestita. The sequence continues at coordinate 116,014 of JADDOH010006932.1, read as the reverse complement.
CCATCGGAGCTTGGGTCTACCAACGCTGCGTGTACCTTGGGGCTTTGTGTGGAGAATCTGTTTTGCCGTTCCCTCTTCACTCGTTCTTTCTACGTGCCCTGCCCATCGCAGCCTCCCTATTTTTAATAAACTGTATTATGTTGCGCTTATTGTAAATATTGTAGACCTCCTCGTTGTATCATATTCTCCAAACTCCGTTTATCTGCACTGGACCGAATATTTTTCCGAGTATTTTTCTTTCAAGTACAAGGAGAGACATTTCATCCTTTTTACTCCCTTTATATTAACTCGTGGCGTCTGCTTGCTTGCTGTCAACAAAAACTTTGGATCGATTTTTGACCCTTTTTCCGTGATCCAATCGAGCTGAAACTTGGCAAGTAGACTCGAAGCGACGATCAAGAATATCTATCAAAATTTCGTTAAAAAAAATTAATAATTATAGTATAATTTCGGGTTTTTACAAATTTTATTGCTTTTTTCAAATTGGAATCATTAGAAAAATTTGATTACGGCGGCCCGATAACGTCGCGGAATATTTTCTAAATTTGAAATACTCCGTCGGTATGCATAATAGGTACTTCACTACGAATGACGAAAATCTAAATTGACTGACAAATGTTTTTAGAATTTAATCTTCAAAGGATGAAGAGTCTTATCAAAGCTCAAAATATCTGACATTTTAGAAATATATTAAATTGCTGTAAGTTTAGTGTTATGTTATATGTTTTAATTCGTCTTTAATTGTTGTTATATTTTACAAAGAAAGGGAGTATAATATAAACTTGGTTTTTATGGGTTACTTTTTTTACTAAATTATAGTTTACGTATTGAAAAACCCGCTCTTTTTAGGTAATCCGCCTGGCCTCACCTCGCACACGTCAGAAAATAATATTATATCTCTGGTTTTTCAATAATTAATGTATCGATTGATAATGGGTACACACTTTTCCAATCACTTAATAATTGATACGCCCACACGATACCTGGCAACGTAAAAACAAAATCACTAATTGATTGTTATTTTTATTATTACTTTGTCGACAGTCCACGAAATACACCTTTCACGTGTTTTGGTTAATTGAAAGTTTATTTCGGGACCAAATTGAGATTGCTTTTGGGAATACTCGGCAAACTCGGCAGCGTTGATTGTTTGATTAGTACTAAAAGGGAATTATCTAGTGAATTTCATTAGCAATGTTTAATATCAACTGTAAACGTATCGTATATTGCCACGAGGAATGAATGAAAACACTGGAAATTAATTCGATATTAATTAATTATTCAATGTACAAAGTCACTTAAAACGAATTAAAATTGACACCATTCTTTAAATTACACTCTTTCTCAAAATATCACTCGTAATTGTACACTCTGTCGTGGCTAGGGAGGAATGAATAAAAACACTGGAAATTAATTCGATATTAATTAATTATTCAATGTACAAAGTCACTTAAAACGAATTAAAATTGACACCATTCTTTAAATTACACTCTTTCTCAAAATACCACTCGTAATTGTACACTCTATTATCGCTGGGTAATACGTATTTATCGCTCGTAGAATATTCAATTCTCCACATACAAGTCGCTCTAGTTTATTTCGCGAATGGGGTACTTCGCTTCATTATTTCGCTCGATATCTGTCGCTACGCAATTTCGCACTAAATAAACTGTCCGTATTTTTTCAAAACGATGCAGATTTAATGATTGACTAAACAAATAAAAAATCAGATGTCGGGTAGAAATTTCAGAAACACATACAATCAAATATTTCTCAGCACTAAGCCAAACTTGTACTGCATACGATAAGTTATTTTGACACTGCTAGAGTTTCGAGAGGAGCAGTCCTTCTTATCAGATGTCATTACTAATATATCTAAATACAATCTACTTTCAACCTATTCGGGTAAGGGGGCATGGCGTGGATGCGGGAGGAGTGAAGTATTAGGGAACGTGATGTTATTCAGTTCAGTATTAATAAAAAGATTTTTTTTTGTATAAAACAACAATTTATTGAATAATCAACGTGTTTTGGGGCCAATGTCCCCTTCACCAAGGTACATCGTACGCTAAAAATTAAAATTGGAAGTATTTAACATTAACAAAATATATATGTATTCAGGGTGTCTCAGAGCTAGTAGCAAAAATTTTGCAGGCGTAATCTTGCTTTGATAATGAGTTGAAAATATTCAAGCGACCATGACCCAATATCAATAGTTACCGAGATATGCAATATCAAAGTGTGCATTTTTTTTCAATAATATATCTGACTTATTTTTGCAAACATTTGCAAAAATTTGAACTATTATTACAGTAACATCGATTATGAAAAATTCATTCGCTTTAATGCAAGTCTAATAAAATCATAAAATCCTAATATTTAAAATATAATTTTTACAAGGTTTTTATCATTTTATTTGAATTGTATTGAAGCGAATGAATTTTTCATAATCGATGTAAGCTGCTGTAATGATAGTTAAACTTTTTGCAAACTATAAGTCAGAAAAAGAAACATTTTCGACTCATTATCAAGGCAGGAATCCACCTGTAAAGTTTTTGCTACTAGCTGTGAGATACATACAGGATGTATATGGGAGTTAAATAACTAATGAGGAAGTGATTTAAAAATAAAATAAAAAAGGTAACTCTTTGCAAAAAGGATTTGAATTGATATTGAAGAAGTCAGTACTAATACTTTACACGTTACCGAGTAGAGAAGATTTAATTTTTGACTATTAAAAAATGGTTAGTTTCAAAGATATGATTAGAAAATTCCGAGAAGTTACTATTTTTTAGGCAACGAAGACGTTTTAGGCAATGCTCTTTTATTTTCGTACTTGGGTTACTCGCATTTTGTCTTAATTTCACAAGATGTTTCGTGAAACGTTCGTACGTTCATATTGATGAAATATAGAAATCAACCAATGTTCTCAGAATTACCCTATACACTCCGTTTCCATCTTTTAATAATAAAATTCATTATTTTCGGAGCGGCACTTTTATCTCTCAGTAAATGGAATATTTACTGGGAAAGGACAAATATTAGCCAGGGGTGGGATATGTTTATCCGATTTTCGGGTAAATTCTTGCGGGAGTTGTGTGGTTTATCCAGACATTCCGGAAATATAAACTATAATCTCATCTCGCAACGGGACGTTTTGGAAGCCTCCGGGCCATTTATTTCGAAGCCTCTTTTTTCTAATTCAATTTCGAAAGGGTTTTCAGCACAGCGAGCGTCGCGCGCAGAATAACAGATTCCGCCCTTTACCGCGTCGGCCCTGCGGAATATTAGGCGACGTCACCAGATCCCTTAACGTGTCGGTAAATATTTTTTGGCATTTATGTTATCAGTTTTTCACTTATTTAAGGTTTTAACGAAGGAGTGGATAAAAAGAAAAAATCACGATACCACAACCCAGACGTATTATATTTCGTCGGGTTAGGTGTGTGTATGTGTTCTGAGAAGAAGAACATGTCCACCCTTCTAGAGACAGATTCTTCTTGTCGGCACGTGACGTGTATTGTATGAGTGGGCGTGTAATGTGTGAGATGTGTCAGCAGAGGCAAGATAGATAAATGAATACAGAGTGTAATTTATACTCACGATTAACAGCGGTAATTTATTGACACATATTTGCAGAGTCGGCGTTGAGTACAGAAAGTAATACCCGCGATTTCTGCGGCTGTCGGCGAGAGAGTAGTTGTACTTGTTGGCAACCGGGACCTAGTTAGTCGCGTCGAGCCTCTGATTGGTGGATGCCGGCTCGATGAGTACGGCTAGAAACGCCGCGGGTGTCGACCACCACAATATGAATATGTTTACAAAAAAAACTTAACTTAATTTAATTAAAAAAACTAAATAAATCAAATAAAAATCTCCCTTGCAGAGAACTGAACTGAATCTCGGTTTTAAGCGTATCATCAAAAATGTGTGATCAAATTTAATTAGATGTTCGTAAATAAAATTTGATCACACATTTAATAATAATACATGGTCACAATTTACACAAAAACGGAATAGGTTTGCGACCTAACAGTCTGGAAGCGTTAGAAATTAATAAGACTATCAATAATAATAAATAAATTTATCTAATAGTCCGATTTTAAATTGCCAGCCATGAGATGCGGCGTCTTCCTTTACTTCTTTTACTACTTATTTTGAGTTGGTTTAGACTATATTTTGGTCCTCTCATAACATGTCCGAGATGCTCCAGCTTTCTTTGTCTTGATAGTTCGCAGCACTTTTCGGTCTTTTTCCATACATCGGAGGACTTCATCATTCGTCACTATCCACCCACGAAACTTTCAATATGCGCCTATAGAAGTTGTGGTAGCGTTAGTGATGAACATTATTACTTAGAGGAATTTCATTTCTTTTTATACTTCATAATTGGCACCATGTGGTATCGTTAGTGAGGGATTTGTGTAGAGAATTGTGTATTTTGATTTTTAATAACAATGACAGATTGCTCTGTCATTTTGTCCTGTTTAACTGTTTACCATTTAAAATCTTTGTAAACAGTTAATTAAATGTTATTACTGAAATTTTTATATATAATATAATAATATAAATATATAAAAATTTCTGTCAGTCGGTCCGTATATTCGTAACTTACTAGAATTGAATCTTTAGATAATTAAAGTGTGACACATTATCTTTATTAATTACTAGCATTTCTCGTGATTTTTCATGGGTATACGGCTAGTGTATGTATTAAAATTAATTTTAATTTATTATTTCAAACTAACTGAAAATCTGAGATATATACGTTTTAAATTCGCTAAATTTAAAGAGATGTTTATTTTAAAGTCGTTAAATCTTAGAGATGTACATTTTAAATTCGCTAAATCGTTATATAATTCAATTTAAGGATATTTTTTGAAGGCTATCCTGAGGCTACTACATACTTGTGTGCGGTGGCCTATACATTAATAATGTCTGAGATAAGTTTTCCCCGAATCCGATAAACCTTTTCGTTGGCAATTTTCTTGATATGTTATCTTTTTACGTCATGCCAGTTACAGATGATATCAGACACAGTATATTAGTTAGATATTATAGACCGAAAATCTGCTGAAATGTAATACGTGTGCGTTGAAAGGAAAATATATAATTTTTTACCGAAACATCCGTCCACAACCTGCGGTGTCCGCTAAGCCATGCGGACGGATTTACTTTGAACGTATAAATACTAGGTCAAACAATATTGGGAGTAGTTCTGGTTTTGAGTAGGTCCTCAATAATGTTCTTAGGTTTTTACAAACAAGAATGAATTCTTCTTAAAGTAAAGCCATTGCTTAATGTGAAAATCCTGATCGGATGTTAACCCTTTTTTTTTTTACATATTTTCAAATCCCCAATAGTAATATTTTCGAATGAAACTTTCTATACAATAAATTGCTTATCTTCTTAAATATTGACTGTATGCTAAATTTTTTTACATAAAATACTCCGAATTAGATTTTTAAAAATATTTTAGTTTAATGAAAATTAAAACTAATGTTTATCCATTACTATATTGCAATGTCATTGGTATTAATCATTAATATTAACCATTAATCATAGTATATAATCCTCTGCGTAACAATGTTCATCACTTCCGCTATCAGATGGCTCAATTAATAATGAGGAATATTTATTTTTGTAACTACATAAATTCTTATCTTAATTTTTTATGTGTATTTTCTTTTCTTTTCTCTTAGATTTAGGTATTCCTATGATTTACTTTAAATTCTTTTCTTGATTTTGTATGTATATTTTCTTTTCTTTTAGAGATTTAGATTCTTTAATTGTCATTTTTTATTACTACATAAATATCATATGAGAATAACTGCCACAGAACAGATTTTTACCTAGTGTGGCAGTTATTAGTGTCTTGTATTAAGTAATGTAAATGGTAGTAAACAATAAATAAATAAATAATATTCAAAAGAAGCGTACATTTTTCAAAATATATAAATCGCTATGTAACAATGTCCGTTACTAACGCTACCAGGTGGCTCAAATAATAATGAGGTATAAGAAGCAAAAAGCATATGTCTCTACCTACTAATGCTCATCATTAACGGTATCAGGACGCTACGTTACTCTAGATAGTGCTGCTCTCAGTCTTGAAAGTACGTCATTATTGACGGGTTATATATATATATATATATATTTTTTTTTTTTTTTTTAAATTTATTAATTCGGGAATAAAACAGACACAAGTTAATGATATTTATGAATAAGATCATGAGCTATCAGAATCGAACATATTGACTGGTGTCCTAAGATACTTCACATAGAAATAATTAGTATACATAGGTATAAAAACGTATATTATAAATCTATAATTTATTTATTCGTATTCATACATTATTTCGTCTATACGCACATTATTTCGTCTATGAACATGGGTCGTGAGGGGATGATAGACACGTTGGTATTATTAAAAATATTTCAGTTAACTCAGTTGATAAGTTCTAGTGCCAACCCTTATGTATGGAAGTGAAGCCTGGAATTGGCAAAAGAGGAATGAAAGTAGACTGAATGCGGTGGAAATGCGGTCACTAAGACGCTTGTGTGGAAAATCTTTGGTCGATAGAGTGAGGAATGAACAAATTAGAAGTGAATGCAATGCTGGCTGTAGTGTGGTAGATAGAATAAAGAAAGGAGTGCTGAGATGGTTTGGTCATGTGGAACGTATGAACGAGGAAAGGATGGTTAAGAAAATATATGAGGCGAATGTTGAAGGCAACAGGAATAGAGGGCGTCCGCGAAAGACCTGGCACGATCAGGTACTACAAGTATTTGAGGATGGCCCTGTTAAAAGCCGCAACAACCGTAGAACGTGTATGAGAAGATGTATGAATGTGGCCGAAGCAAAAGTGGTGTGCCAGGATAGAAGAGTGTGGCGTTCAATCCTCTCTGCCTACCCCTGCAGGGAAACGGCGTGATGGTTAGTTAGTCAGTTAGTTAGTTCAGTTGATAAGATGATTTATGTTTCACCATAATGACTTATGATAGGGATGCGTGTACATTCTGAGTTAAAAAACCCGCTTCACTACTGGGAACCATTAGTAGCTACCCCAGCCGTACTTTTGCGTACAGCGGTTAATGTCTTCGGTTTTTCCAACTAAAGGTGACGTGTGTCTTTTCGGTGAACTCCGCTACCCTTAATCCCACTCGGGAGCCAACAGAAAGCCGCACCTGCGAGCTTTTGTCGGGGAGAAACTCGACTTATACCTGACAAGTGTTCTCCTCCCCTAACATGAGGGGTATACAGGGTTATTTGGAAAACATTAATAACCTCGCAGGACTATATTCCTCCCTTAATTTTGAGTCGAAAATGTTCAAGCTATTGTGACCTAATATCTATAGTTAAGGAGATATGCGATTTGCATTTCTTTTCAATATTTCTGACTTATTTTTTGTAAAACGTTGGACTATCATTACAGTAACTCATATCGATTACGAAAAATTCATTTGTTTCAATACAAGTTAAATAAAATGATAAAAATCATGAAACAATTCCAATTGGAATTCGAATTTTTTTATTTTTTTATTTGAATTGTGTTAAAGAGAATGAATTTTTAATATTCAATATGAGTTACTATGATGATAGTCCAACGCTTTACAAAAAATAATTCAGAAATATTGAAAAATAAATGCAAAATTTGATGTCGCATATCTCCTTAACTATTGATATTAGGTCATAATAGCTTGAACATTTTCGACTCATAGTTAAGGGAGGAATATAGTCCTGCGAGGTTATTAATGTTTTCCAAATAACCCTGTATATGTAAGTCGTACACAGAGATTTCCCGACAGGTTTATCTATCTACCCGTCTGGGAGGCATCCCCGACAGACCTCGCCGCCCTAGGAGGTTTATCTGTTTGGGAAGTATTCCCGCTAGTTCTATCGGATTTACCCGTCTGGGAGGCTTTTCTCTTCCGCTCTCTCTGTGTCTAGAGCGGATCGGTACGCCGTCCGCATCCCTGCCATTTGTACATTCTTCGCGGTGGAACATACTTAGTCTCGCAGCTGGAGTCTCCGATCTCGGAGACGTCTGGGCAGCGCCAGAAGAAATTTGTCGTTCTTGCAAGTGACGCGGTATTAAGGTTGGACGTTTACTGCGAATGCATGTTTCGGCGTTTTTGTTCGAATATGTGGGTTCTTTTTATTCGTTCATATCAGAATTTGTATGCTAGACCGCAACTTTTTTAGAACGATAGCTTAGATAAAATATTTGTTCTTATAAAGGAAATAAATTGAACATTATATATACAATAATTAGGTAAGAAAATATAAGCATTAATCGACAGGCCGCGGCCAAAAAATTCGTTTTCTGTGCCTTAGAAAAAATCAATGGATTCTGAACATTTATATAAATATATACAGAGTGTAACAGAGCTAGTCCACAATGCTTTACAGGTAGATTCCTGCCTTGATTATGAGTCGAAAATGTATAAACAACCACGACCTATCATAGTGGATCAATAGTTAAGGAGATGTGCGACATCAAAGTTTCAATATTTAACATTCAATATTTCTGACTTCTTTTTTGCAAAACGTTGGACTATCGTTACAGTTTTATTTAACTTTTAATGAAACGAATGAATTTTTTGTAATCGATATAAGTTGCTGTAATAATACATCAACGTTCTGCAAATTATAAGTCAGAAATATTGAAAAAAATGCAAACTTTGATGTCAAATATCTCCAAATCGAAAAAAATCCAATTGGAACTGGAAGGTTTTTATCATTTATTTGACTAAAAGGGAATGAATCTTTCATATTAGATATAAGATACTGTAATGATTGTACAACGTTTTGCAAAAAAATAAGTCAGAAATATTGAAACAAAGTGCAAACTTTGGTATTGCATAACTCCATAACTATTGATATTAGGTCATCGCTGCTTGAACATATTTGACTCATAATCAAGGCGGGAATCCACCTGTAAAGTATTGTGAAATAGCTCTGTTATACTCCGTATGTTTATTTTGAAGAAATAGAGATGCGAACACGGAATACGTGTCGCATCAATATTCTTACTATTCTCAAACTTAGCTAAAAGCCTGTGCCATGAAAATATGGCTAACTTGCTGGTGTCCTGGAATGCGACTTGAACCACCGACTACCAGATCACTAGGCGAGCTTCATGACCGCTACACCACAAGCACTCATACGTCTACATCACGTACGCAGAATATGTTATAATCCTTCAAAAATTTTGTGTTCTTTAGGTTTTTGTCCGATCTCTTTGACTAGCGTAACTCGCGTTCGCCGTAAAGTTCACATTGGAAAACAACCCTTGTACTATTTTGTGTGTATATTTTACCCGCCGTGTTTGAGGGGTCACCCCCAGGGTATCTCGGTTCCGACTTGAATAAATGATGATTTACCTACATGTCTTTCTAGGTTACTGTTTCTACAAAAAATGACCTCTTTTTACGGTCAAAACATGTTGGTTGGTTTGTTTTAACCGTAAAAGATGGTTGGATTAGTACATACTATTTGGCTTTATGTATTGCAGATAAACATTCTATGGTCGGCGTTTATTTTGATTACATAGGAGTATCAATTAAAATATTTGGCAGTATTGGTCATGATCATGTATATTATATACATCACGAGCCCCTTTATGTCTATGTTAAATCTAAATTTGAAACAATTGTTTAAATGATGTTTTATCTGTCATTGTCAAATTGACTTATCTATGATTATGTCCTATTTGTGTTATCCTTAATTGAGGGAGACATTTAACTATTTTTTTGTATTTCATCTTGTCAAGCAATTGTGTATCCCTGTTGGATGACCGAATTAAATAAAAAAAATAAAAAATACGAAGTATTTCTTTTTTCTGCGTTCAATCTTTCCTTAATATTTCTTCTATCGAGCTCCCCTGCAGTCATCTACAGCATTCCTACTTTGATGTTGTTCTTCTGTTATATTTGTCATTCTTCGCCTGGCATTCCAAGTCCACGCTGTTCTTACGTCATATTTTGAAGCCTGCGAGTTGCATTCACGTAGGAATAGTACATTTTTTCATAAAAATACATTTTCACTAGAAATTTTGACATTTAGTACGCACACTGCCAGTTATAAAATTATCAAACGAACCAGATGCACAGATTATCACACGACCCAAATATTCTGAAGAACCAGTTCTAATGAAAACTGTAAATGCAGTGTTTAATTACATCCGAAAATGCAACAGTGCTTACTTACCATCACGCCGTTTCTCCGTGGGGGTAAGCAGCTCGATTCTGAACCCTCCCCTTCCTTCACGTAGCCCAGCATAGCATTTTATCTGTCCTCCCCCTTGATTAGGTCACGTGGTAGACGGCGCAACACGTGTTGAAATTGACTAATTGCTCATGTGATTGCGATTGTGTTCCAGGTCCGGTAGGCCAGCCGCAGTCCCTCCCGATGCGCGGCCCGACATGGCCTTCATGATGATGAAGAAGAAGCGGTACAAGTTCAGCGTGGAGTGCTGCGTGGAGGAGCTCACCGAGGTTCCCTTCGTGGCCGCCGTGCTCTTCGCCAAGGTGCGCCTGCTGGACGGGGGCAGCTTCCAGGAGCACAGCACCAGGTGAGGGCTCACGCGTCGACAACCAGGGACGGCTGTAGCAACTTGGATTGATATTCAGAATATTCTGAGCATGTTTAAACTTTTCAAGAACATTATATTGGATATTATCCCCAGGAAGACGTGATTAATGATGTCCCCCTGCGGATAAATTCTGCAGACCTGTGGGATCTTACATAATACTATACATTTCGACACTGCAATGTCTAAACATTGAATAAAAACGATTTGATGACACGTATTGAAAGTCACTGGCTTGACGAGATTCGCAATTTAAATTGTCGTCAACTATAATCCAGGTTGATACAACCAGCCCTTAGTCGTCTCTCATACTGTTAACGATACGCGTACTGATCCGCATCCTTAGTAATCAATAAGTATTATAATATTTCCTCCTGGTCTTCGAATGTAGGATTTCAAGGATATTTAGAGACAAAAATGATTTTTTTTATTTATATACAGGATATAACAGGGCTAATTCACATGACAGGTTGATTCTTGCCTAAATTATGGTTCGAAATTGTTCATTCAACAATGTCCTAATTTCAATAGTTGTGGAGATAAGATACTTCAAAGCTTGCATTATTTTAAAAATATTTCCGACTCTCTGTAAATCGTTGGTGTATTAAAACATTAAATTAATTTATATTGAAAGTTAAAAATTCATTTGCTTTCATACAAGTAAAATAAAATTATTAAAACCTGCTCAAATTTCGGCATGCATACGCATACCGGATGCATTTTTTCAGGCGGTCATCCTTTCCCGAATCATATCGCGTTCTCCATCTATCGCATGCACCTGAGCTGATCAGTGCTGCATCTAAGATCTTGAGTGTTTTTCGTTCTGTCTTTCGCTCGCGAAAATTCGCTGGAGGTCAACTATAAGATAATGTCGCAGTCGTTAGGTTAAACGATTCCACAGGTCGTGAGGTATGTTAGGTCGGTTAGCCGGGACGTCTGCCATCGACAAAAAGAGGTCAAAAGTTCAGACACCAATATGTCACCTTGTCACCCGAGTTAGGTCTGCTTTAATGGCACGACCTCCCCGACTTTGAAAATGGTAATAAAATATAATTTTATTGGATCAGGCGTACGAGTGCCGACTCCCACAGGCTCCGCGGGCAAGGAATCCGAATACTGATTGAGTCTGGAGAATACTGATTGAGTCTGGAGCAGCATCCAAGGTGATCTCCGCCAGCCGTCGGGTCACGGGTCAAGAGGGCTTAATCAGAAGAGACAAATGTGCTGAAGTGCCGTCTGGGGCAATTTTTTTTGAAGTACATACCGTGCTGTTGTTATCGTCATTATCACCTACACTGTTAGTAGATAAATGGGAGAAAACATCTAAAAATTAAACTTATCAACAGAATCGTACCTTATACCCAGATTAGTGAGGGAGTCCATTGAAATATACAAACATCCCAATTTCCATAGAGATGACAGTTACAAACTATCAAGTATTTGGCAATTAACTGTTCTAACGACACTGATTCAACCCTTGAGAGAAGTCGCAGTAAAATCCGCCGACGTAACTATTACATATTGCACACTGGCGACCTCTATTGTAGAAGAAGAGAACACTCCACAACAAAGTGCATACAATTTACGCCCTAGAAAGCAGCACCTTTAATCAGTCCGACCTCCACCTCCGTGGGCAAAGGTCGTCCTCCTGATGACGTTGGATAAGTATCCAACAAAGCGTCGAGATTCGCTTCTCGGTAATACATACGGTGCGTATAAAATATCCGAAATTACAGTTAAATATAAAAATTAAACCTTAAAACTAGAGATGTAACGATACTTAATTCTGCCGATACGATACCGGTACCGATTATTGCAGTAAATAATCGGCTATACCGATACCGATAACTAATGAAATCCCCACTTCCACATTTTTACCCGACCACAGTATAGTAAAGTATACAGTATGTTGTCTCGGCAGTGTCCTTGAAATAAATACCTACGGCCGCTTGGTAGTTAAACACGCACCAGGGCTGCTTATTGACTGAATCTTTAAGGTTTGGGGTGCCATAAATTGACGTAAATGTACGCGCGGGAGCGTCTCACACTGCTTGCGTCCGCACGTTACTGCAGCCCTGCGGCGACCGCGCAGACCGAAGTATACCGAGATTTCGAAGGGCGCCGTTTCGGCAGTTTGTATGAAGATGTAATACTGTATGTTTACTATGCTGTGACCCGACTGCCAAAGATTTTTCAGGTGTTTGTGTCTCTCTATATTATGCACAAAACTGGTAATATTTTGTATTGATAAGTAAATATATGTACAAGTAAGTATTTGAATTTAATTAAACCTAACCACGAAAAGAGAAATAAGAGTGTCAAACCAAAATTAATATTATTTATTCATTAATAACTAACTAACTAACTAACTATCACGCCGTTTCCCCGCAGGGGTAGGCAGAGAGTATTGAACGCCACACTCTTCTATCCTGGCAGACCACTTTTGCTTCGGCCACATTCATACAAGTTCTACGGTTGTTGCGGCTTTTAACGGGGCCATCCTCAAACACTTGCTGTATCTGATCGTGCCAGGTCATTCCCGGACGCCCTCTATTTCTGTTGCCTTCAACACTCGCCTCATATATTTTCTTAACCATCCTTTCCTCGTTCATACGTTCCACATGACCAAACCATCTCAGCACTCCTTTCTTTATTATATCTACCGTATATAGCCAGCGTTGCATTCACGTCTAATTTGTTCATTCCTTATTCTATCGACCAAAGATTTTCCACACAAGCGTCTTAGTGACCGCATTTCTACCGCATTCAGGCTACTTTCATTCCTCTGTTCATTAATATTCATATAATTATTCATTAATAATTATCATTAAACAATGTATTGAGGAATGTCAATAATTGAAGTTGTGTGTTACGCAAGTCATTTTGTATGAGGCCTGCAGTTGAAAAAATACCTGCGAAGGCGACTGAACTCTGTTGGTATGACAAGTATCTTTGTGCAAGCTTTTTTCAATTTTTTTGAAGTTTTCCTCATGACGACAATAGTCTTTTGGATTAAGGGGGGGGGATAAGGTTAATTCGTACAAAAAAAGGCATGTTTTTGTGAATTTTTTGTGACGACACAGTTAAAATCTCTTTATTAAAACCAATGGTAGATTAAAGTATGACATTTGAAGAATATTGTGTAAAATTTTCAAGAAGAAGTATTAAAAAATACGGCAATGGCAGCAATTATTCGGACGTGTCTCGGAAAAAAGTAGAATTGCGGTGTCCATGATAACTTGGTGCTAGATCATCTGAAATCAAAAAATCTAAGTTCATTCGTTAGATAATAGATTTTCCTAGGTAACGCTGGGAAGGTTTTTTGAAATTTCAATTTTTCAATTTTTTGGAACACTTTGAAGGGAAAAACGCGATTTTTTCCGAAAAATATCGACTAATTTGTTATTAAAAATTAATAACATATTTGGAAAAAAGTTTCCAGCGTTACCTCGTAAATTATGTACAGAAATAGTGTTCAAAATTTCAAAAGGATCGGTGCAGTAGTTTTGAAGTTATGAGGGACACCGACTTTGAAAACGTGACATGTGGGGAAAACGCTTTAAAGTTTTGCACACTGTAAAATTCAAAATAAAATTCAACACTTATTTTATACTTACACATAATCGTCGATGCCATGTTCACACGGCAAAGAGCTTTCATCATCAGCATCTTTTTGTTCTTGTCTACGCAAAACTCTTCCAATACAATAGCACGTCCGGTAGTCCTCAGGTGAGCGCGTCTCTTAGCTGCCCGAGCAGGTATAGAAAATCAGTCTGAGTATCGCTCAAATGTTCATAATTTCGTCAATTTTGCTCCGATTGACTTAAAATTTTGACACAATATTCTTGCGATGTTATACATTCATTTAAAAAAATTAAAATAAAATGCAAAAAAATAAAGTTAAAAACCTTACCCCCCCTTAATAGTTCTTTGGATTGATATCGGTTGATAAATAATCGGCGATCCCGATATATCGGTCTGCCGATTAAATCGGCCGATGTATCGCCATCGGTATCGTTGCACCCCTGCTTAAAATAAATAAATTTCGAAATACAAAAAAAGTATGTATGTGTAATTTGGTTTATTTGATTTACACTTTAGGGAGCGCCGAGCGCACGCTTTTGGGAATTGGGTCCTCAAAAAACCAATTGTTAAAAAAATTATTTTAACAATTTATTTATTTTAACTCCGTCCCCGCTTTAACATCTGACATTAATATTATTTTATTTTAATTAAAGATACATAAAGAGATGTCACACGTCAACCGCCGAGAGCTTTTGTTATACTAATGCAAAAATGTACATGATGTAACAGAGCTAGCCCACAATACTTTACAGGTGGATTCCTGTTCTGATTTTGAGCAACTATGATCTAATATCAATAGGTATGGAGATATGCGACATCAAAGTTTGCATTTTTTTTAAATATTTCTTATTTTATGTTCTGTAAACCGTTGAACTATCACTATAGTATGTACAGTACAACTTATATGTAATATTAAAAAGTATCCCATCCTAATTATAATAATTTAGTTGTCTGTCTGTCCGTCCGTCCATCTGCCTTTCTATCCCCGTTAACTTCGTGTAACGTCCGTAACTTCTTTATAGTATTTTTTATAGTAATTTTTTTTTTTAATTAATATTTACTCCTTAGGAACCAACATGTAAAAATACCGTCATTTTTGACGGTTTACAGCTAGTTAGTTTTAATAAAAGGCTTAACTTTCCGAACGGTTTTGTTGTATTGAAATAATTCAATTCAATTAGTGCTGTAAACTCACTAATGCCGGCCAGCGTACGCACGAGATAGGAAAAAATAAAATGAAAATTACGACACGCGATTCGTTGGAATCCCGCGCACCTGGCCGGCAGCCACAATCCAGCTCGAGGTATTTTTCACAAAATATATACACCTAATCCATTTTCAATAAGTTTGTTCGCGCTGATAGCGCACGCCAGTCAAGTGTTAAGTTATCTCTGAATAATGTAGGAGGAACATCGCGTGCGTCGGTTCCGAACTCTGCCTGTAGACAGGACGTAAAATATCGTCATTCATTATTCATCCTGCTCGGCCGAATTCCGGCATCCGTCTTTGCCTTTTCACGCTGACGTCACAGCCAGCGGCGTGGCGAAGATTTTCCGGTCCCCCGGGAGGCACGTAAACCAGGTCCCTCCAGAATACGCCCAACATGTTTCTTTTATTTTTGTGGCCTTGCGAAACAGTTGCTTCCAGTTGCGTCGGGGAATCGAGCGTGCCTCCCTTGACTTCTCTCCGTTTTCCTTTCTCCGGCAGTCTCCCTTGCTCTCCACCGTGGATGGTAGGGGACTCAGTAGTGATGGTATATTAACCGGTGACAGACTAACCGTTTTTTGAGATTTGTATCTGATTGCGTCGATGATTGGCAACCGACTTCTTGCAATTCGATGGGCAATCATCGGTACTAGACAACCATTTTATCTTAATTATAAATCATCGACACCATCAAATTCAAATCCCAAATAATTGTACCGAAAACTACCGGTTAAAATAACGGTTTGACGGTGAACCACCAAAACCTAATAACATTTTTTTATGATTTTGCGTTTTTAATGCCTTTTTATATTAGACATTTTTGAAATACACTGTGTGATAATGAATCCTAATCGTTTGTCCTAAATATTTAAAATTGATTATAGAAATATCTACTAAATTTATACAACATATGTGTATAAATTTACCACAGCAACATCCAATAACAATTGAATGCCGTTATCGAGGATTACTAATTAATAATAATACTAAATAATAATTGCGTTTTTAATGCCATCTTTTATTAGACATTTTTGAAATACACTCTGTGATAATGAATCCTAAACGTACCTTTGTTTTAAATATTTAAAATTGATTATAGAAATATCTACTAAATTTATACAACATATGTGTATAAATTTACCACAGCAACATCCAAAAACAATTGAATGCCCTTATCGAGGATTACTAATTAATAATGTACTGAATTTGAGATTTTATAGGAAAAGTAGTCTATAAATTAATAGGAAACACGATTTTGGTAGGGATAGACACCTAAAATCTAGAATTTACTACATTTTAAAGTAGTAATCCTCGGTAACTGCATGCAAATATATTTTTTTAGATATTGCTGCCTTTGCTTTTATACCCCACATATATAAAACGAACAATAACTCCTAATTCGGTTTGACAAAATATATGTACGTGTAATTGCTTAGTGATGTGTCGAAATATATCAATTAAAACATTTACAGCATATAAAAAAAACAACTATTTAATTATGTAATTTTAGAAACAAAAATAATGAGGTTTTTTCTTCCTCATGAAAAATGTATACATATATTATCTCCTATATGTCTACTATATGTATATACATATAGTATATGTATAGGAGATATTGGCGGTGTACGGTCGATGTATTTCCATATATAACCTCGACGACCCAGAGGCTAGCCTAAGTGATCGAGATCAAACATGTCACGCATTAAAATGTCATGTTATTTTACTTTGTGAATTTAAAAAAACTTCAAAATATCAATTTTATAATGAACTTTCCTTATTTAACCAACCGGTTTTGGAAATGTTTAGTAATTTCCTTCATTAGGGTGATAAAAGTCTATTTTACGACCCATAACTAGTAATGAATTTTCGTTAAATACTTTTTTAATAAACACCAAATGTCATTAATTGGAAGTTTATTTGGACTATTTATTGTGAAATTGCTGACATAAATTGTCACTTAATTTCGTGAATTATTTGAGTCCTTTCCGAAGTTGCATGGGCAACCATTACGCCACTGGTCACAATTTTCCCACAAAATTTAAGTAATCGGCATTCAATTGGGAGACCAGTCTGCGTGACATTGCGATACAATTAGTTATTATGTCTTAAATGAATTGGAATCTGTTAATGGATATTTCGAGTACATAACCCAGAGTATTGTGTATGGAATCATAGGTCGAGGTGGAACGCCTGTATCAAAACAGTGCAAAGTATAAACATTAAAATAATTTTAATATTAATTTTCGACTTAATAATTTTATCTTGAATTTTAAGTGATAAATCCGAATTCATAAAAAAATATTTATTCTGATTATTTATGCAAATAATACTTAAGCTTCTGTCTAAAAAACTGTGCCGGATATTTTATATTATATCACGTGATCAGATTCGTCAAAATATGATATTCATGGATCCTATTATGTGGGACCTTAAACTTTGAACTTCGAATTGATTTCTTCTCTTGACTCGCTGTCATGACTGATTGATATTGGATGATATCTGTGAATGATAATCACCTAAATAGTATTTAATTATTGTAAAATCATATTTGATCCTTCCTTTTCGTTAACAGTATATTTAATTAACCATGACGCTCCTTAGTGATCTGGTGGTTGATGGTTCGAACCCCTTTCCAGGACCCCAGCAAGTTAGTCCTATTTTCATAACACAAGCCTTTAGCTTATTTTGAAAATAGTAAGAATATTGATGCAACACGTATTCCGTGCTCGCGTCTCTATTTTATTTAAAGAAAAAAAAAAGTAAATCAAAATAACATTTTTTAACAAATCTCAATTAAATAAATGTGTATTTAAGAGACATGTACCTTGATAACTTGAGACCTGTGATAACTCGCAGGTTCCATTACAAGGTAGCGATGAAGAGGAAGAAACAGAGACTATATTCGAGCAAACCTATGATGAAATCGAGAACGAAGAGGATTGCGATGAAGCTGATAATCCATGGCGGATGATGTGGAAGAAATTTCGGTCTGTGACGTTTCGATCGGTAGGTACTAAAGACATTGAAATCGCGACACCTATCTGGTCTATCAAGAACACGAAGCGAAGGAGAATGCGTTAAATTTTGGAAAAGTGAAATTGCATGTGGATTTGGCTTACTGGGGAGACCACGATAAAAAAACGCGCCGCTTACTCTGATCAAGGTGGTGTGGAAATTAGTAGCTTGGCCAAACACGTGTTGAACTTCACTTTGCGGCGCTCGTACGCCAAAACTATTGATTTTACGGAAAAACTGGTTATTACATAAATTGTAAGAATTTTTTTCTAGTTTCATTTAGATTAATATTTTTATCGTGAAATTAGTCGGAAAGGAAATATTGTCAAAAAACTGCTTTTAGGCGCCACGAGCAGCAAAAATACGAGGTGGCAAAGTTGAAATTCGGAAAGAGCATATCAAAATCTATAAAATTAACATAATTAATTAAAATTTACCTTTCCAGGTAAAACTACCAAATGACTGGCTCATAACCATATAAGCATGCATTTTTTTGCAACATTTGTCCAGGCGCCACAGAGTGCTGACCGGCTGCCCACAACTGTTCTGTCGCTTCTGTACCTGTCAACTCGTTTCGCTACGACCTCTGTATTGGCGTTTCACTGGTAGGTGGTACTCGAGCGAATTCGTTCCTGTTTTCGAAATGCTGCCCAACCCGTTTAATTATTCAATATACATTATAGATGTCTCACAGAGACGAAATTATATTTTTATGGGAAATTAGGTATGGAAGTCTTTGAGTGTTCATAGGGCTTACGACCTATCGTACGGCTGGCTTAAGTGATCACTTTACTCAATGTAACGTTCACCATTTCCACCCATGATAGAATACCATGTCTATCAAATTTTTGGAAGTTGTACATATTTAAATTTTACGACATGTTCCGTGTATTTGTTGTAATAATCCTTAGCGCGACCGGCATCCAAAGCTTTTTCATCTTCCCTTAAACGACCATAGATGTCACTAATAAGATATCTATTTTTTATGATTTGGAATTTTTTAGCAATATCCTTTATATGTGTAATTCTTTATACGTGAGATCCTTCCGAATTATTAGCATTACATTAGAATACGACTGAAATATCATTTCAATTTTTTAAACTTCTTTTTAGACCAGTGTTTTCATTCAGAATATTTTGACTTTGTTCAAATTTTTCAGAATACAGTACTGGATTTTTTTGTCCCAGGGATATCATTAATCAATATATATTATAGATCAATATATATCATTGATTAATATGTGATGATAATGATGACATCTATAATAAATTAAACACAAAAATCCAGTACCGAGTTTTGAAAATTTTTTACAAAGTCAAAATTATGTCTCTTTATTTCAATTCCTTCACTATCTTTCTCTAGTATTTGTTTCTCTGGTTCAAACATCGTGTTACAATTTATTATTTTTTTATTATCAACGCAATTTTATTTTTCGTTGTTTTACGAGCGTGACGTATCTCTGCATTGTATATTTTTTTTATTAGAAAACATATTGTGTTGTATCTTTATCGTTGTGTAATTAGTAATTTTTCTCGGCAGTAAAAATGAATTTATGGGAAACGTGTGAGCCATTATTTGGCGGTTAATTAATGTTTTTAAGAAGGATTGCTGGCTCGTAGTTTATTTTGATTTTTATCCCATTTATCCCACTGAGTACAATATGATATTTTTCACACAGCGATTTAATTCTGTTTTAGAGATGAAAAAAATTATATCGGGCATAAATCCGAGACATGATATTTGAACAAAATACCGGATGCAGGATATCCGGTCAAAGTTACGGGCCGGATAGCGGCGTCTGTCACCGGATATCACAGTCGTTTTATGTTCAAAAATACTAGATTTTTTAGAATTGTAATATTCCTTTTAACCTTTTACCTTCGTCAGCTTAAAACGTAGGTGAATAAAATATATTTTGGTTAAAATTGAAAGTGCATTTTTTTAATATTAATATAATGGATATTTCAGAAAGTTATAAAAATGGTTTAGTATTAATTATTATTATCAATGTGTTAAATTATCGCTAAACACATTGTATGCGGTGTACTTAACAGGTAGCATGCTTCAAGAGCGCTGTCTAGTGTGAAGTGGTCATATAGCTTTGTCTCTCTCTTTCGCTTAGATGTCATTCACGCACACTGTTTACGTGCATCTGTAAACAACACATCCTTGATGTGCCATGACCAAAAAATCGACTTGAACACCCGGCCTCTTCTATTCATGTACTTGTATGACAGACATGTCTTCGGAGACATTGTCGGCTCACTTTAGCTTTGGCCCCTCAAGCTTCCGCGCCCTCTCGGTATTGTATTCACCGGGTTCGCAGCCACCCTCTTCATCGATGTCTTCCAACTTAAACAAACCTTGAGACGATTGTCAGCTAACAGTCGTAGCGTACACGCAAAAATTATATTTGTAAAACAGCCCCAGTTTTTTTTTTTCGAAAAAGTCCATTGCGCGCTCATTCACCCAATACACAGCATTTTTAATTAATTTATTTTTTAATGCGAATAACGGACAATAATGTAGCATTCCCCCGTTTTCCGAAAATAGCAATATTGAGATCTAATATCTTTATCCCAAAACACTTAATAGACCAGAATAAAAATAATAAATAAACGAGACGTAAGTAGGTGTTCGTCGTACTTAAATAAGAATATTTGTATATTTTCACGTATCTCTCTCAAAGGAAATACCTTTATTTGCGATGTTCGATTTCTCCGGTCTGGTCTGTCAGCTTCGCTCTGCCGCAAACGTAACCTCACAATTCTCGTGTTTCGACCAAAATTACATAAAATAAGTACTAAGGCTGTATTTAAACTTATAGAAAAAAGATTATTTCATGTGCACTTATCTTACTCTTCTCACACTCCTGAAGTAAAATTATGGCGATATTGTCATTGTCGCGCTGAACCATAGAAAAGAGAACTATTGTTGGACCGTTTTTATATTTGACGTTTGACGGATAACCTTCATGAACTTCTTTCTCTTCTGACCACATCACCGACCAATATCTACGTTTCGTTTTTTTTATTTTTATTTGTGTTGGGATAATGATCTTAGATCCTAACATTGCTGTTTTCGGAATACGGGTGACAATATGATATTATTTAGATGACATTATGTTATACCATCATGCGCGTATTTTATGGGCGTGTCAAGCCTATATGCCAAACTAAATAAAATAAATAAAACAATTCTTAATAGTCAGTGCCCATGTCTCATTTTGCGATACCGTGTCTGTAGCAGGATGTGTCAGTGTTTTTTTAAAATCTCGTTCGTATCTTGATTTATATTAGTGATAAAATATTCCAAACATCTACGGAGATATGTCGTCTCGGAAGAAACAAGTTGCCAATGCATCAATCTGTCGCCGTATGTTTTGAATCAGTCAACAAGTCCTGGTATGTCGATTCAATTTAGCTCGAGTATGTTGATTTCAGTGACAACGTTGTTACGTACCCTAAAAGACACTGTACCTACTGGTTATTTTTTGTGTTTATTGTTATTGTTGTTCTTGTGATGCCCTGAATTGTACGCGGAATAAATTGATTAAGAGAACTTAGGGAGCGTCTAAAAATCACGTGGTTCTAACGTTACTTACTTTGACACCCCCACCCCAAATGGAACTTATTTGTTTCCTATTAATACCAGACATTTTTTGCTGTTTTCCCTTGCCAAAACTATTTTAAAATTATTGATTATGTGCAAATCGATCTGCGTAGATTTATCGATCGCATATTCTGTACCGTTTTATTTGTGCCAAATGAAACAAATTAATGAATTACGTAGCTCGACTCCGACCCCTCCCCTTCCTTCACGTAGACCAGCTTAGCATTTTATCTTCCCCCCCCCCTTGATTAGGCCACGTGTTTTATGTACGATCCCTTAGAAGCATTAGCATTGGGTGCAACTGGATGAATGAACCTTGACGCCTTTAAAATATAATACTGTAGTAGAATTGGAATCTTTCGGACGTGCTATTTATTGTCTGTATGTTCTCTATGTACAAACTACATCATTTGACAGATCTGATCCGAATTTTGCTTACATACTTACTCACATCATGCCGTTTTTCCGCGACGGTAGGCAGAGAGGATAAACCGCCACACTCATCTGTCCTGGCACACAACTCTTGCCTGATCCACATTCACACATCTCCGCGTACATCATACAGCTCGACGATTGTTGAGGCTCCTAACAGGACCATCCTAGTATGTGGTTAATCTGGTCATGCCAAATTTTCCGCGGTCGTCCTCTCTTTCTGGTGACGACAGCACTTGCGTCATATATTTTTCTTACCATTCATTTGCTCGACATGGTCAAAACTTCTGAGCGACCCTTTTTTCATTTTATCTACTGTGCTAAAGTTCAGTGTTTCATTCTTTCCTAACATCTTTATTCTTTGCTCTATCATAAATAGATTTTACACACATAAGCCTTCCCTCTTTTGTCGAACATACTTCCCAAATACACATAACTTTTTGCTTCAAACCCAAATTTTGCACACCTATTATTTATAACCCCGATATACTCTCTGAAAAAATCTACATCGTTTGAGAAATATCGATTTGTTCTTTAGGACCCGGCGGAAAACACAGGCCACATTTTAATTTATGACTATTAACAGAATGGTTGGCATCAATTATGTAGTTGGAAAATTCCGTGAAGTTGTTCTTTAAACAACGGCGATGTTCCTTTATTCTCGTACTTCGTCGTAGATCATTGCAGGTCTTACTGCAGTTTTGTATAGAAAACCTTTAGTCCTCACAGGTACACGATTTTCACACATAACTCCAGTGACCGATCTTCATTTCTGCCACACTACACGGGTTATTTGGATAACGTCAGCGTCAATGTTTGCTTCCACTCTTTCACTCTTTTCTAATAAATTAATCTTAGTTTTTGAATTGGGAATAATTTTACCTGTGTTACTGGAATATAACGGTTTTATATGTGCGGGAAAATTGTTGTAATTTTTTTGGAAACTATATCCTTATATACATTTTTTCGCCAATAACTGTTTTCAGTGTGTTTATGCCATGAGTACCTATAAATATATTTCTGTAATCTTTTATCGATTTTGATTTTAGCAAATGATTTAGGAGTTATGAATAATCGTCATTCATATTAACATCAAATAGCGTAGGTTCTTTTTATAAACCTTGTGTCGTTCCTTAGGTAACAGAATAATATGCTGAATGATATCCGTGACTTTTATTTGTTGTGTACTTATATAACTTTTCAACCGTTCAAACTGAACAATACATTTCTAATTTAATTTAACAAACACTTTCCTGAAGTCGATGTAAGTGACATCTAATTGAATTCGTCTACCCGTCCAGGGCGTTTCTAATTTATTGAAGTGTATTCAAATAGGTAGTACGTGAGTGTTCAACTTGGCAAAACTGTTTGAGAAACTTGTGGTCACCTAAAACAACCCTAAATCAAGCCCATTATACATCTTTTTATTCACTTTTACTATTTTATTGAATATTTCTCTTTCTCGTTAATTTATAATTGTATTTTTATTCTTGCGACAGCTGCAAGGGGGGGTCCTTTTTTCTTTTGGTTGTAACAGTAGGTATATACAACTATTATTTCAAACAGATAACAACTACTACTCAGTTTTTTTTGCGTGTAATTAAATCTTAATTTTAACTTTGTCTTCTCAACACAGAGTTTTCTAGTGAGACAGGCATAGTAAAACTACATCTAAAATGAATATATTTTATGTATAGCCAAAAATAAGATTAAATAAATTTTTATTTATTCTTTTAGTATATAATACAAGAATTTATATTACCATATATAAACAGAATTCCTATAAATTGTATTCAAATGTAATCATAACATATTTTTTGCTTCCTCTTAAAAGTTGTTATATTTTCTTCATATACGTAATATCTCCCATAGTTTAATACACTATTTCATTCTACTGTGCATGATTGAATTTTGCGATCTTGTTTTCTTTCTAAAGGGTAATCTTTTCTTCTTGTGTATTGGTTATATCTTTTTTTGTTGCTGGTTTTGTAGAATTCAAGTAAGAGTTTATATCTAAATTAATCAGTTCGAGCAGAGCTGGTGTCAATTCAATAATACTATTCAGTACGCAAAGGATCAAAGAGCGTATAGCCGAGGTAAAACGCTCCGCCAGTACTAGAGCGCCTAGTGTCGCCGCGGTTATGCCATCCAAGATGCCGTCTGGTTTGCAATTAGGTGCAGGCACGGCAGTGTTGTAAACGATTATTGTTTTTTTTCTGATTAATTATAAATATTATTATAGCGTTACATCATTTACGATTTAAATTGTAGGTAATTGACTATTACTGTGATATGTAATTATCTTTGATTTATTAACAATTAGCATATGCATTCTTTGCTTTTGCAATCAATGTAAAATAACTAACCCCACGCTATTATACCGTGCAGTATAGCTGATTCCGTCAAGGGTATTATAATAAACACTTCTAACAATAAAATAACATTATTTATGCCGGCAATTAGTGTTTTACGTCCATCACCTCACAGTTTAAAATACACATTTTTATAATTATTCAGTATGTTTGAAGAATTTCTGGATTGGATTGGAAGGAGATTTCATCGGGTTTTCAGAGTCTGACAGTATCTGATCTCTTGAAATGTTTTAACCTTCGGCATACCGTGATTGAAAATACCCGTACGCAACAAGGTAACCTCATGTTACCGTAAAGAATTTGTGATTTAAAAAAAAAGATTTTACTTGTGTTAATGCCAATATTGATTCAAATGTTTGATATGTTATTTTAAATATTGATCAATGAGGGGCTTAGAAACAAAACTGTGTGTGTGTTCATGTTTTTGATAAAATACCACTTTAACGTAAAGTTGTAACTCCCGTCGTGCTACGTATAATAAACCAAAATGTCATTTTGAAGCAAGTCAACCTCTATTTTCGTAAATTGCATTGTTTCTATATTCCTCAAATATGGTCATGATAGCGTTCATCCACTCTAACCTAACACGACCACCGCCTTTATCAGGCAGCTTGATTCGTTTTAATCAAAGATTGAATAAAAAATAAATAATTTTAATATCTTAAATTAAATTAAATTTTAATTAAATAACTTTGTATAAATCACTTAAATAATGACTCTACGTCTACCGGTTTCGATACCACCTTATCTTCATCAGGACTGACGTACAACTGACTATCCATTACCTATCCTAGTAAACAAATCAATTCTGAAGTTATTTAATAAAAAAATATAATTATGTCCAACCACAAAGTTAACGCTATAAACATCAAAAATATACAAAAAAATATTAGTATCTTTCGCTTTAAAAGAGAGATTTGATAAAAAAATCGCAGTATTTTAGTTTTGTCTAAAAAAATCTATTGATATTCATAAATATTATAACAATATTATATGAACGTATGTTCTAAGAACACAGTTGCTAGATTTGGTCCCCAGGCAACCTGTATGAGCTGGCTTAAGTGTATTCTAGTAGATATGTAATAATTTGAAAGAATATCATATATATGTTAATAAGGAATATTGCTATACCAGATATAGACCAGTGCAATAAACGAAATATTATTGATTCGAAACATAATAGAACTTTCAAAAATTTAATAATGTGTGGATGTTCTTACGGTGGATTTGGTGAACGTTGCATTGTGTAGAGTGATCACTTAAGCCAGCTCATACAGATTGTAAGCCCGAGCCATCGTATAAGAATCTCCCGTCCACTTTTCTCTATATGAATAGCTTCGTCTCTGTGAGACTTCCATAATTTATCATAAATATTAATTTTATCCCCTTCAAAGTAGTCCCCGTCAGTGTATAAAACACTTGTGCCAGCGCTTTTTCCAATTTTAAACCACTTTTAAAACGCAGTTTTCTGTATGACATTTACCTCCTTCAGTGATTCTGTCTTGATGTTCTCAACGTTGGCAAAATGTCATCCTTTCACTTTTTTTTTTCAGGAATGCGGGAATAGGAAAAAGTCGCAGGGGCGAATACAGAATCATAGCGACGTTTCTTTTGGCCAGAAATTTTAAAATCTTCGTTCCATCTTTACTCCCTTTATATTAACTCGTGGCGTCTGCTTGCTTACTTGCTTGCCGGCTTGCCGGGTGAATAGAATTTGGATCGATTTTTAACCCTTTTCCCGTGATCCGATCGAGCTGAAACTTGGCAAGTAGATTCATGGCGACGATCAAGAAGATCTATCAAATTTTCGTTAAAAAAATAATAATAATTATAGTATAATTTTGGATTTTTCAAATTTTTAATAGTTTTTTCAAATTGGAATCATTACAAAAGTTTGATTACTAGCAACGGCGGCCCGACAACGTCGCGGAATATTTTCTAAATTTGAATTACTCTGTCGGTATACATAATAGGTACTTCACTACGAATGTCGAAAATCTAAATTGACTGACAAATGTTTTTAGAATTTAATCTTCAAAGCATGAAGTGTCTTATCAAAGCTCAAAACATCAGACATTTTAGAAATATATTAAATTACTGTAAGTTTAGTGGTATGCTATATGTTTTAATTCGTCTTTAATTGTTGTTATATTTTACAAAGAAAGGGAGTATAATAAAAACTTGGTATTTATGGGCGTGAAAAACCGCCGAGCGTACCGAAACACGTGTAACCTTTTCGACAGCCAACGACAACGTAACCATCCAGTATGTCTACCAATTTCCACATATGTTAGTAACAAGTGTATAACTCAATTTTTTTTTGTGACGGTTGTCAATGAAGAATATTATTATTTTATTTTAATCTATATTGAACATTAATTTAAAACGACTATAGTTTCGAGAGGATTAGTCCCTTTTTTCATCAGGTGTAATGTATATCTAAGCTAAACTATGAAAATGTCTGACAAGAGTAATGGATTGTGGAGCAGTGGGGGTGATTTTGTTGCGTGGTCTTAAAGAGGAAGATGCTGAGAAGCGGAGACTTTTGTAATAGAATGTGATTTTGTTTATGAGTTTTTTTCTCAGAAGTCAAGTTCTTTTGGATTTCGACATTTTCCATACCGTTCATTATCAAACCTTTATGAGCAACCGACTGTGGTAGTTTTAGTCTGTGATTATCAAAAGAATGGTTGGTGTTAATTCTACAGAGTGTACCAGAGTTAGCAGCAGAAACTTGGCCGGTAGATTCCTGCCTACGTTATGAGTCTAAAATGTTCAAGCAACCATGACCTAATATCAATAGTTATGGAGATATGCAATATCAAAGTTTGCATTTTTTTTTCAATATTTCTGACTTAGTTTTTGCAGAAGTTGAATTATCATTACAGTAACTTATATCGATTATCAAAAAATTATTATATTCAAATATTTTTACAAGGTTTTTATCGACAAAAGTTACTGTAATGATACTTCAACTTTTTGCAAAAAATAAGTCACAAATATTGAAAAAAAAATGCATACTTTGATATTGCATATCTCCATAACTATTGAAATTAGGTCATGGTTGCTTGAAAATTTTAGACTCATAACATAGGCAAGAATCTACCGGCCAAGTTTCTGCTGCTAGCTCTGCTACACCCTGTACAGTTGGCGAATTCTGAAAAGTATCCGCATAAAAAAAATGAAATTAAATATTCCGCGTATCGAGGTGGTATTCTGACAACTATGAAAACGAAGTATTTATGGAAATTTTTTTCATTTCTTGTTTGCGCCATTTGGCTAGTTAAAATTTTGAACACGTTATCGAAATCATGTGCCAAATATTTTCGCATTAGCATATATATCAAATGCTGGTGCTCAGGTATGTCAAGGACGCAAGGTGGCCGTAGCGAAACAAGCGTTGCGTATTACGCACATCACTTGTTCTTGGCGTCACGCGGTCCGAGTGATCCTTTCTTTACCTTGTTCGCTCGCAACCGTCGTTCGATAACTATAGTAGTACCTCGGATTGCGAGTAACTTGGTCTGCGAGTGTTTTGAAGACCAGCAAAAAAATTGAACATATCCGATTTTTCAGTACTGTAGCTACAGGGTGTCTCGTAGCTGGTAGCAAATACTTTAAAGGTGGATTCCTGCCTTGATAATGAGTCGTAAATATTCAAGCAATCATGACCTGATATCAATAGTTATGTAGATATGCTATATCAAAATTTGCATTTTTTTTTAAATATTTCTGACTTATTTTTTGACAAAAAACATCATTCTATAAAGACTACGTCACGCGTTTCCCATATAAATAGCTTCGTCTCTGTGAGACTTGTATAATTTTTATGAATTTATTTAAATCATTTTCTTTTTATACATAAACGTTAACCGGTCGGATGCCGCGCAATTTTTCGCACGATTACTGTTTTTTAGACATTTTTTGTGATGGTTGTATTCATGTAAAAATCAACAGTAATCAGTTTCTGGTTTCTCAATATACAGAATTCAATAATTACTAATATTTCAATAATTATTCATTAATTATGAAAATAAGTAACGAAATTTACTGTCAGAAATGTACGCACATGATTATCGAATAAAACCATGGAAGCAGTAACACTAAAGATACTGTATTTCCATATTTTTGTTCTAAATATATCAAAGAATATAAAAATACTTAATTTTAAGTAACACCTTTTTATTTAAAAGTAACATTTTTTTAAACATATAAATAACAATTAATGCGCGGTTCGAAGACGACATTTAGAATGATTTTTTGTCCCGTTTGCGCGGCAAATGAGGTTACTTGACAAATAGAACTCGTTCATTCATTCAAAAACTTGAGATATAAACAGTAAACAATGATAAGCTTTAAAAATCCATAAACGCAGGTAAAATAGGCCGAATTCGGATACGTGTCTAGGGAGCGCAGATCTGCGCTCCGGCACCCGACCGGTTAAACTGTCTACTAAAAATGATACACCTAAGATCTAAAAAAAATCGCAGATGATCTTCATATACACTATAAACTTCACCTTAAAAAACTCAATGAACGATGATCTCATCATGACGCGGTTCATGGATCATGATGAATCTTCTTGTAAATTCGAAGTTCCACATAATTATAGTTAGCAGTTCGTGATTGATAATAATAGCTTCACTGAGTATCTTATACAGGGTATCACATAACTAGTAGTAAAAACTTCAGGTAGTCTTCTTCATACAATTTTGAATAGAAAACATTATTCACAATTAACGTATATTATAGATATCTCACAGAAACGAAACTGTATTTCTTATGGGAAAGTAGGTATAGAAGTCATTTGGGTGTACATAGGACTTATGACCTATCTTATGGTTGGCTTAAGTGATCACTTTACACAATGTAACATTCGCCATTTCCACCCATGATAGAATATACCATGCTTATTCATTTTTTGGAAGTTGTATATATGTTCAAATTGCGTGGAAAGCTTTCACATACGAGTTGTAACCGCCTTTCCATGCGGCCTGTACAAAGCCATTTTCATTCCCCTAAATCCCCACAGATGTCGCTAATGAGAAAATCTACAGTTGATTTTACGGAATTTTGAGAGCAATATACTTTATTGTGTAATGAAATTCATCCGAATTACTTGCAATACACTAGGATACGCCAGGAAATATTATTTCCAATTTTTGTTAAATTCCTTTTTTTTTTACCAGTATTTACAATTCAGAATATTTTAGTTTGTTCAAATCTTTCAGTGCTGGATTTTCGTTTCGTCTCTGTGAGATATCTATAATATACGTTAATTGTTTAATAATGTCTCTGTGACATAAATCCAGCACTGTTCTGAAAGATTTGAACAAACTCAAAATATTCTACATTATTCACACTTTAGAAGAAATGTCGACAGTGACGGTGATAAGCGACATAGAACTTTGCGTTTTTA
Organism: Agrypnia vestita; assembly: GCA_016648135.1. Classification (NCBI taxonomy): domain Eukaryota; kingdom Metazoa; phylum Arthropoda; class Insecta; order Trichoptera; family Phryganeidae; genus Agrypnia; species Agrypnia vestita. The sequence continues at coordinate 85,777 of JADDOH010006932.1, read as the reverse complement.
TTTCAATATATAGAAATAGACTTTTCTTTTAGGTAGATACAACGAATGCTGAATTTTATCTCGAATTCGCATTTACAAAATGTTCTGTAGTTGCTGATATGCCATACCAAAAATAGTCTACAAACGTGCATTCGGCATACTGCACGAACGATGCAAATTTTCTGTTTTTATGTTGGCTGAGCATTGAATTTCTAGGAGTATGGGTGCAGAATGCTTGAATCATTTCAACGGAATGCTTCATAAACGTATCAAGTCCTCGATATTATAGCGCTGTAACAATCACGTGGAATGTGGGGGGTGTAAATAGTCGGCGCGAGGCGCTTCAGATCAAGTGTCGGATCAAATCAAATTGTTTTCTATTATGAAAAACAAAACATGCAATTTCAAGCGGTGAGCCCGTAGAATTATAAATACAGTAAAGTCTCAAAGACGAGAAATGTTCTCAGGTTTTCACGGCCGTTTAGAATCTTCTGTGTGTAGTTTTCTGGGATATTCTGCCGTGTATATGTGACCTCAGGAGGTCACAAATACACGGCAGACTGCAAGCGTAACCCGCTTGTACTCTAAAAGCACTCCCGTATCAAAGCGAATTTCTCTCGAGAAATAACGAAATTCAGATGATTCGTTCCACAACCAAAGTATATTCATAAAATGACGATTAATACACAATTTTATACTTTTATTAATTAATTTCAGTTATTCAAATTATGCCACCTATACATAACTACAAAATTATAATCCATGAGCAAAAATGTAATACGAACTGTAAACTACCTAACAATAATTGTACATTAATCAACTCCACCGCCGAAACAAAATACCTTGGTGTGATCATTGATCAACACCTTAAGTGGAATAGACATAATCGAACTGGTAAAAAGAATAAGGAAATGTATCTACATATTCGTTAGATTAAGAAATACAAATAAAAAAGTACAAAAATTATTAAAAATGTTCACTCTCTACTCGTATTCGGTGTTATCGGATGGGGAGGTTGTTATAAGAAAAACATAAACTCAGTAAAAATATCACAAAGGATTATCATTAAAGTAATACTGAAAAAAAATCTACATTTCCAACAAAAGATCTCTTTAAATTGTTTCCAGTACCAAACGTAGATGATATTTTCAAGCAAGTTTCCATATTAAAAATATGTAAAGAAAAAAACCTTACAGAAAACCAGGAATATTTCAAACTTATGAGAAATGGAAACCAATTCATAATGCCTAAATGTAAAACAACCCAAATGCAGCATCACTATATTTATAAAGCCATTAATTACTATAATAACTTACCTATCGAGATACGATGCATCAGCCCTCAGAGCAAATCAAAAAAATTAAAATTTTCTTAAAATCAAACTTAAATTCATAAATCATTTAAAACTATAGCTTTTTTCAAAATAACTCCTATACTTTCATTATCAATTTACCTTTTTACTGTATTAATAAATAACTTGTATACACTATGTACCTATATATTATAATAAGGAATAAGAACTGTGTTTCCCTCATCAGACTCAAGAGCTTCTCTTCACTGATGTGGTCTACATGACTACCGAGTATTTAAAAAAAATGTTTAATCTGATATGTATGTTATATATAAGAACTGTATTTGTACCATAAATTAAATAAAAAAATTAAAATAATAAAAAAAAGAATCACTGCGATCTGTTGACTTACTGAAATCATCTTTAAGAATATTTTTGTATGTATATTCTGAGAACACAATTACTGAAGTTTGTCCATAGAGTGATAAGCATTTGCTACTAGCTACAAGACAACTTATATATCGTATTCCTTTCTCTCTAAATAATCTTGAAGGATCTTTCCCTTCTCTAAACCTGTTTCAATTCCGCTCTGCAAAACTACTCACGAAATAACATCCGATTTTCAATTTAATGTTTTTATCTTCTTCAAATGTAGCAAATTTATTTTGTGGTAACATAATTATAATTGATATAAATTAATTTTGTTTAAACCACTTATTTATTGAAAAAAATCAACATGTTTCGAAGCCAATGGCTTCTTCGTCAGGAAAACAAAAATAATATTTAAAAATCGAAGTATAGATCAAAATATTAAAAAGTTATGTATGGAAAATGATAATATAAAGTACCTAATTAACATGAAATGTTAATTAAATGTTTTCATGTTAATTAAGTACTTTATATTATCATTTTCCATACATAACTTTTTAATATTTTGATCTATACTTCGATTTTTAAATATTATTTTTGTTTTCCTGACGAAGAAGCCATTGGCTTCGAAACATGTTTTTTTTTCAATAAATAAGTGGTTTAAACAAAGTTAATTTATATCAATTATAATGTTTTTATTTTCGTCCAAGCATTGGCAAATTTGGCATAGTTTAAATTATTACATTTAACGCTTTTCTTCGGTGAATTTTGAGTGGGTAAAACAGGCTTTATTCGTAAATGAAAAAACGACTAATCATCATAAATAGTGGCAACAAAACCTGTCAAAATAATCAGGCGCATGAAAAGATAAAATAAAATAAAAATCAGACTTTCCTAATTCTCATCAGATTGCTCGTATCAATGCTTTACAGGAACTTTCTCAATCATTGTTCGCACCCAACGGCGCTGCAAACGAAAGGAATGACTCGCATTATTGCCGATAAACTTTGTGAAGCACTTATCGTAAATTCCGCGTTACGTAAGAATATTAATTGAATTGTATCGGAATTGTTTTTTTCCCCGCGGAACTCTGCCGAATTGATAGTGATGTATTTAATTCAGCGAATCGTAAACGAATTTCATCGTTCTGTTTGGATATTGTCTTTAATATTTTTAGTGTTCGCTGTGGTAATCTATGATTTTTGCGATAGTTATTTTTTTCGGAATGCTGATGAGATTTTTTTAATGTTATGTAATGGGAAAATACTAAACGAAAGTGCTTTACTACAATAGTCACCGTTGTTCTTCTTTATCTGTCTCATGGGATTTGAAAGTCTATGGATACAGTCACGATAATCTCCAATCCGGGCTACCAGCATTCGCCCGCCTCTCGAGTTTATGAACATTTGCACAAAGTATTCAATTTGCGTGCGTGGATTTTTTTATTAATATGTGGTCACTAGCTGTAACCCGTCAAAAATGACTTTTACATGCCGCTTCCTAAAGAATTAGTATTTAACAGATTGTTAGTTAACTTTGTAAACTAACCACTACCAGATTTTAGGTCTACCGGTTTCTAGACGTACCCGTCTCTTCGTCAGGACCAACACTACACCACTACATTCACAACACTACACACCTCAACCATAGTATTGTTACACTTCCACCAATAATTGATCACACGCATGTTAGTCTTGTCAGGGACAAACATGCACTGATTAGCCTAATGAACCATCAGGGATCTACCGAAAGAAAGTGAGAGCGGGTCTAATGTGGGTATTACCCCATCTTTTGTGAACATTAAATTAAACAAAGGACTATATGGAAAATTAATTTGGTTGTTAATTAGGGGTGCTCTATTATTCACCGCCTCCCTAATGTAAAAAATTTCTAAATTATTCAATTTTAAATCTTTATTATTAGTATTTAATATTAGAATTAGAATTAGTATTTACTTATTTATATATTGAATTAGTATTTACTTATTTATAGCCGACGCCCATGAAATGTATAGTAATAACGACTTTTATCAAAATATTTGAATTTTTTTTTAATTTCCCCTGCCGCAGTTAATGGTACTATATCGAACCCTGGCGATTGTGCTGGGCGGAACATTAAATCGTTCGCGTCTTTGCTAAGCCCTAGTATATATTTATATTATCTTTTTGCCGGTCCACGGAGAGACTGCGGTACAACTTGCGTTAAGCGGCCGGTTCGCGTTTGCTGGCCCGGGGTTCAAGCCCCATCTCCGGCCGTTTAATTTGTTTTTTTGCTGTGAATCGAACGAATTTACAGATGTTACACCAAGTTACGGATGAACGGACAGACAACGAAATTATTATGTTTGATTCCGTGTAAAATTACTAGAGTGTGGTTGCTTGGCCATTTCAGATAAAATTTTCTTACCATATGTAGACCCCACCAATGTGAAGCTCAAAACAATTTTTATTTTATTTTTATCTTCCACAACCTATGATCTAGGCTCAATTTTCTTCGCAGCGAAGGGCAAAAATGGGGCTTTGCAGAATTTCGGAAAAAAATTGTTCTCCCATAAAAGGTAAAAAATTCAAAAAGAGGTTTACGGATACGCCCCTCTCGTATCCGTAAATTTAACACAACAAACAACGCACTGTACTCGCATTAACTCAATTGCAAGCTTATATGAAAAGACCTACACAATCACCATTTTGATGACCTTTTAAGGTGACTGAGGGTTGGAACAACAATATGGACATTTTATGTTTTAACTACGGCTTAGTAGACTTTCCAGTCATGAAGAATATAGTCTGAAGATAGTCTGAGTTAGAACCAATTCCTGTCGTTTTATGGGATCATAATTTTTTTTATCTTCTGATTTTTGCGTTTGGTTATCATAAGAATCATATATTGACAGCTTTTATATAACATTGTACACTTCGTTAATTTTAACGTGGTGAATATTATATACAATACGTACTAATACTAACTAACATATATTATAAAACTCTCATAGAGACGAAGCTATTTATATGAAGGAAAAAAAGTATGGATGTCTTTTTATACGATGGCTGAAAGTTCTATACATACTATAAATATATTCCAAATTTGCTAATGCGTGGATGTTCTTACGATGAATTGGTGAACGTTGCGTTGTGTAGAGTGATTACCTAAGCCAGCACATACAGATTTGTAAGGCCTGGGTATGGTATAAAAATACTTCCATACACGTTTCTCATATAAATAGCTTAGTTTTCTGTGACTTCTATAATTTATCTTAACTAATAAATCATCCGTCTGGGGACAAAATCCAGTAACTATGTTCTCAGAACGTACCTGCATATAAAATTATTGTGCTAATACTATTTTAAGAGTTGGTAGGAATCGGTTCGTTGCACACACATCGACCAAAATTAATTTATACAAATTTTTCATACAGTTCATTTTTTCGTTACGTCCGGTAAATACTAACATATTGTAATTATTTTACCCAATACATAAATGCATTACGGAGGATTGCCTAAAATATTATTAGTATAGGTATTTCCATAATTAGAGGTAATATCAACTCAATGTATAGCTCCGTAGAGGAAAGATTAACAACGGTTATGCCCTGTACATTGCAAATATTTAGACATTCACTACAAATGCATATGTCGGCATTTTTTTTTTACGAAAATGTGGGTTTTTATAATTCATTTATATCAGAACGTACATTCTAGACTGCAATTTTTTAGGGCAATGACATAGAACCTTTGTTCGTATATAAGAGTAATAAACTAAACATTATTTACAATTATTAAGAAAATATAAGCATTAATCGATAGGCCGCTGCCAAAAAAATCGTTTTTATTGTCCCAGGCGGCGCAAAGTTTTGATGAATATTTGTATGTACGCATAATATGTTTTTTTTTATACGTATAAAGTATAGGTACTTCATTATCTAGAATCCGTACTCAGGTAATTAAGAAATATTCAATAATAATAAAGTTATAATGTTTTAAATTTGTAATAAACGTATTTTAAGGCTTTACACACTAATTAAAAGTTAGTTTTTTTTTTAATAAAAACACCTTAATTATTATTTAAAAATAATAATTCCAAAGTATGAAATGTGCCAATAAATGACGTTGGCAGTGGCGTCCTTTATTGGTTAATAAGAATAAAGATTCTAAGTTATAAAAAAAATTGCAGTCTAGAATAGACATTCTGATATAAATGAATAATAAAGACCCACATTTTCGTAAAAAAAAAACGCCGAAATATGCATTTGCAGTGAATGTCCAGCCTTGGGGATGAAAATATTTTTTCACGGCTACGCGTGAACTGTAAACAGTGGTTACAAACTGACGCATAATAATCAACCCCTGTGAAATCAATACGGCGCTAAGCGATGCCTCCTCGTACTGAAACTTCTTCAACCCTGTCCCGTCCGCGGTAGGGTAGCTTACTGAACACCCTTCCGGTACGTCCGCGACAGCCGTGTTTATGGTCAACCGTCACGCAAGCGCGACACTGGGCTGGCCGCTCTGCCCGGCGTGTCCGAGATTCGAACTCCTGTCCGGCCGTTGTATAAGTAAACTTACGTCGCTGCGCATCGGGTCAGTCCTATCAACTTTTGTGCTTTTCAATTCGTTTCGTGTTTTATACCCGGCACTGGAATGCGTTCACCTCGACAGTGGTCGCAGTAGACTGGGTGACAGTGGCGTGCAGTTGGTATAAACTTAGGTTATGCTGTTACCTACGGTACTAACTGGATATACGCTGTGGAATTTATTAAAATAACTAGATTTATAGAATCGCACACGAACGAACGTAAACAGAAAGAAATAGGTTGATGCTTAATTATACAGGGTTATTTGTAAAACATTAATAACCTCGCAGGACTATATTCCTGCCTTAATTATGAGTCGAAAATGTTCAAGCTAGTTATGGAGATATGCGACATCAAAGTTTGCATTTTTTTTCAATATTTCTGACTTATTTTTTGTGAAACATTAAACTATCATTATAGTAACTCATATCGATTACGAAAAATTCATTCGTTTCAATATAAACGAATGAATTTTGATAAAAACCTGAAAAAAATCCAATTGGAATGTTTTCCAATTGGAATTCGAAGCTTTTTATTTTTTTATTTGACTTGTATTAAAGGGAATGAATTATTCATATTCGATATGAGTTACTGTAATGATAGTCCAACGTTGTACAAAATAATTCAGAAATATTGAAAGAAAATGCAAACTTTGATGTCGCATATCTCCTTAACTATTGATATTAGGTCATAATAGCTTCAACATTTTCGACTCATAATCAAGGCAGGAATATAGTCCTGCGAGGTTATTAACGTTTTACAAATAACCATATATATTAATCAACTAGAAAAGACATACGGAAAAATCAAATTAACGAAAAAATATTTTAGCTGCTGCCGGGATTCGAACCAACGGACCTCCATTCTATCCGGGGATGGCGCGTTATACAATTTCTATTGACTATTGAAGTATAAAAAGTGGATTGCTTTAAACTAACTTACTTACTTACCATCACGCCGTTTCCCCGTGGGGGTAGGCAGAGAGGATAGAGAGCCATGCTCTTCTGTCCTGACATACAACTCTCGCCTCATCCACATTCATACATCTTAGCATGCAAGCTCGACGGTTCTAACGGGACCGTCTTCCAGTATCTAGTTAATCTGGTTATGCCACCTGAGCGACCCATTTTTAATTCTATGAATTGTGCTAAGATCAGCTTTACATTCATTCCTAATATATTCATTCTTTACTTTATCATAAATGGATTTGCTACACATACGTCAAAGAAATCTCATCTCCACTGCATTCAGTCTACTTTCGTTACTCTTCTGCCAGCTCCAGATTGCTTTAAATATGGAATAAAAATGTTAATCAATAAAAAAAAGAGCCTACATATATAAGGTCGAGATTTTTTTTTAACTCTCAAGCTGAAGTGGCGAAATTGAATCGAAACAATGTTGCAAGCGCAGGACGTCGGAGTTAATTTATAATAATTTATAAAAATTAATAATAATAAGCCGTAGGTTACGGAATTATATCTTAATCCGTGTAGTAACGTCTAGAATTTTACGTGTTATTTTCATGGTACGTATGTTAATGATTATTCAATTTATATTTCTTTCCCAGAATCTTTAGTAATGCATAGATTTTTCGCTTGCATGTAGCGAGCGGCAGTGCACGCCCCTGCTAGGTAATGAAAACTCTCCAATGTCACCGCGGCCGCAAGGAAACAGGGCGGTGCATAATCCAGTGCCGTCCGATGGCACGCCAAGCGGGTCCTAATTGATTGAGGTGCAAATAATTTTAAAAAATCGCCGGAAACATATCGGTACTGGTTAACAAGTTTTTAAACGTCTGAGGCTGTCTGAGGAAATGAGAGCCATGTGTATTATAGGTAATTGTAGTGTTTCGCATTTTTGCCAAGAACGGATCTTTGCCGGGAATCTGGGATCCTTACTAAAAGTCCAAATCTATTTTCGCCCCGCACGGCGCGTCCCTTTTATCCCATTTTGTCTCTCTATCTCCCGTCTCTTTCATATGCTCAGACAAACGTCGATTCAGATACCTTACAGTAATAGATACATTTATTTTGTTATTGATGGTTACAGGTGTATATACATATGTGTACATATAATATACATTTGTATAAATTAGGTAATTGTAGTGTTCCGCATTTTTGCCAAGAACGGATCTTTGCCGGGAATCTGGGATCCTTAGTAAAAGTCCAAATATCCATTTTCGCCCCGCACGGCGCGTCCCTTTTATCCCATTTTCTCTCTCTATCTCCCGTCTCTTTCATATGCTCAGACAGACGTCGATCCAGATACCTTACAGTAATAGATACATTTATTTTGTTTTGTTATTGATGGTTATTGTATCTACAGGTGTATGTACATATAATATACATACGTATAAATTCTTTGATTGCGAGTAACGGGTGATGTTTGTAGATGGTTTCAGACAATCGTATCGCCAATGCCTCGCCGACGGCGCTAAAATCGGCCATTTTCTTGATACACTTCTCCATCACGCATCTAGTATATAGGGTATATAATATATAGAATGCTTTATAAAACGACACTGTTTCTCTATCCAACAATGCGTATGTCGATCCAACGGTTACATACTTACCATCACGTCGTTTCCCCCCGGGGCTTGGCAGAGAGCATAGAGCGCCACATTCGTCCTCACAACTTTCGCCTCATCCACATTTATAGATTCTTCGCATGCGATCTCGACGATTGTTGAGACTCCTAACAGGACTATCTTTCAGTATCTGGTTAATCTGATCAACCCATGCATCATACATCTTTCTTACCATTCTTTTCTCATCCATTCGCTCAACATGCCCAAACCATCTGAGCGACCAGTTTTTAATTCTATCAACTATGCTTAGATCAGCTTTTCATTCTTTCGAAATATCACTAGCTTTAATCAAGTTTTGTGCGGTAGGTAAGCGTTGCTAAATTTTTCTTTTTTTCTGACATTGAGAACCTGAACGTCGTAAAAAAAGTGTAACATACAGACCATTCTACATACCCATGTGATAATATTTTTGCTGAATTTTGATTATAAATTTTTACCGTATTTTGATAATTTTTCTGAATTTTCTAACTATTTTTTAGATACAGGCTATGCTCTTGTAGAAAAAAACTGCGTTGAATTTTGCCATGAAGAAAAATACGCATTTTCTCTACCATTCTCTCACTCATATTCCTCGTTCCACATAACCATTTTGCAATCCTGTTTGCAATTTTTTGTAAAATATCACCATGATTTGAACGGCGTATTAATTATTACGCAACCACTACTTTCCTCGTACACGAACGCACAGGAATGTAGTTTAAAATTGTTTACTAAAATGTCACCATTTCTGTACCAATTGAATCGAGTCTGTGAAAATGAAGTTGCGTCATTTGTTCATATAACAGATCCTCGGGATGTCCTCAATTTTATGCGACACCATTTGTACCTACGTGCTATGATACCAATCCGTGGGCGTTCTGTGTTTCTCGCCCTTTTAAATAGGTCACCCGACTCGGGAACTGGAGCGAACGAACGCTTGTGTAATACGCTTATAGCCCTGATATATTACGTGTACTAAAAAAAGGTTTTTTTGAAATAACAAAGAAATTAAAACAAGTAAATAAAAAAATAAAAAAACATGCTTTCGTGCGCTTTCTTTGCATTAATTCGCAATCGATTTTTTTAACATCACCCATACAGGAACCAAATATTAAACACGTTGTTTTAAAACAAATTTTCGTAAAGTGAATGAGTATCATGATTATTAATTTTAATCTATATATAATGACCAAATCATGTCGAAAATGATTTAATAATGTATAGTCATCAACTTTAGGTAAATTTTGAAAATTTCGTAGCTCTAGCTAGTCGGGAAGTTGGTGAAAAATCAATTACAAGATTCCACCACAACACACAGACAAATGAGGTAAATAAAAGCATGTAAAAAAAATATATTACTGACAATCTGGACCCTGATACTAATTCAATAGGATGAAAAGTCTACTCTGTAATGACGTAATGTAAACTTGACGAATGTAAACTTGAAGCTCAGACCGAGGTCAATCAAATGCTACGTATGGTAAGTTCTAATTTACGGTGTCGAGTATGGACGCTGAAGGTGAATGCTCTAAATCGCCTAGAGGCGTTCGAAATGTGGATTCATCGTAAAATGTTAAAGATATCCTGGACTGACATGACTAGTAATATTGAAGTTTTACGTAGAACAAACTCAAACAGACAGTTACTCAACGCAGTAAAGCTTCGTAAAATTTCATACTTTGGTCATATAATGAGAGGCGAATACTCCATTCTTCAGCTCGTCATGAAGGGGAAGATTGAGGGTCGCAGGGGGGTCGGAAGGAGGCGGCATTCCTGGATTCGAAACATCCGAGAGTGGACCGGGGTAAGAAGCGTGGAAGAGCTGTTCCTCACTGCCCTGGACAGGGAAAGTTTCTCCTAGGTGGAGCCGAGAGGGTACATGAAGAAGATGTAAAAAAAGCAACACTAAGCTAATAATTTATTTTCCATTGATAGATGCAACCTTCCTCCATCATTATAGCATATTTACTCCCTTTATATTAACTCATGGCGTCTGCTTGCTTGCCGTCAACAAAAACTTTGGATCGATTTTTGGCCCTTTTTCCGTGATCCAATCGAGCTGAAACTTGGCAAGTAGACTCGTGGCGACGATCAAGAAGATCTATCAAATTTTCGTTAAAAAAAAAAAATAATTATAGTATAATTTCGGATTTTTAGAAACTTTATTGGTTTTTCAAATTGGAATCATTAGAAAAGTTTGATTACGGCGGCCCGATAACGTCGCGGAATATTTTCTAAATTTGAATTACTCCGACGGTATGCATAATAGGTCGACCACTACGAATGTCGAAAATCTAAATTGACTGACAAATGTTTTTAGAATTTAGTCTTCAAAGCATGAAGTGTCTTATCAAAGCTCAAAACATCTGACATTTTAGAAATATATTAAATTACTGTAAGTTTAGTGTTATGTTATATATTTTAATTCGACTTTAATTGTTATTATATTTTACAAAGAAATGGAGTATAATAAAAATTTGGTTTTTATGGGTTACTTTTTTTTTATTCATTGTTTATGATAACTCATAGGCTTTGATGCAAAATACTCTGTAAGGGCCGTTCCTCTAACGCTATTAAATATTCGTCCATCTAAACATACAATCAAATGATAATCAGATTATGCTAGATCAGATCTATATGGTGAGTGATCCGCAAGTTTTCAACCTGGTGAGTTAATTTAATCGTGCGTGATATTTGTTCGTACGCGTGCCATTTTGTTCCTAAATTTAATTCGTGCGGTAGGTATGTGCGATTTTTTTAACGGACCTTTGAACCTCGGATCATGAGAACCAGTCTTGTTAGTTAATTTTTCAATTAACTGACATCTCTGTATTGACCTCTATTTCTGCAACAATTCGATCTCCAATGACAATTTATGATATTAAATCTCCCGATTTAATTTTCATATACCTTTTTTTGCGAACGAACGTTCAATATGTCACTGGAAACTGCATAAATGTTTCTGGTTACTATTACCACTGATTTTTTTTGTTAAAATTAATATAACATATTATTATACCTTGCATCATTTAAATATTAGTTTGCATTAGGGCAACACTCCGACGTACTCTGTTTCTTCTTCTCTCTTAAACTACATATAACGTATGCTTAATGTTATTGTATTATTTTATATAATTAAAAAGATTTTGATTATTATTATTATCCATCTTTTATTTACATGTATAACACAAAAATAAGTATTCTCGAAAAAAATCCCTTCATTGTAAATGCGCTTCTTTGTATATTTTGCATGTAATATATTCAGCGGGAAGTGAAAAAATACTTCCGACAAAAATACGTGGAAACGAGGCACAACAGTCTAATTTTTTTTAGGTATACTTAATATAAAGAGTCCCGAATATCATTAGTTAACTTCAAGACTTAACAAACTTTGTACCTATTGTATCAACCACATTGATTATTTATTTTCGACTTTAATAACACCGGTTTCGATAACATGGTATCTCGTCGTCTAAGATATAGTGTTATCGAAACCAAAAGTGCTAAAAACAATATTTGTGGTAAATGAAAAGTTTTTTTATAATTTTTAGAAATAATGCGCTTATTTACATCTATATAGTATAGAGAGTGCTTATTTACATCTATACTATCTACAATAATATAAAGAGGTAAAGTTTGTAAGTTTGGATGTAGGAGGTAATCCCCGAAACTACTCATCCGATTTCAAAAATTCTTTCACCAATATTTAGAATGGACATTCAGGGTGGACACAGGGTATATATTATCCCGTTAAAATAAAAGGGCTTTTCGTGGTGACCTATTTTACAAATAAAGTTTTTTACGAGCGCTGCCTTAACGGTAAGAGATATTTAAATACTTTCTATGGAGAACTCAAAAAGTTCTACAAATAAAGTCGTTGACGACGTATAACTATGTGTTAATGTTAACACACAAATTGATAAAATATAACTAAAAGTTACTAAAAATCTGCGCGTGCGAAGCCGCGCGGGTAAGCTAGTAAATAATATATGACGAACTGATTGTCAAATGTACAGGACATTTTAGTTTTTGTTTTTTTCTCGTCTCCACAGATGGCCACACATATTTTTTTAATCATTCTCAGATGATTTCATACAGTGCAATAAAAACAGGATGTAAGATAACTGTAAGGTCAGAATGAGGGCAAATTTTGGACTGTTGATAGGGAAAGGGCAGATTCATGAAGCAACTGTTTTTTAATGATAATTTTTTATTGCCGACATAAATGACTTAACATTGTGTTATTGTATTTCTTTCTATTTTATATGCCGTAGCCATTGACGAATCAATAAGTCGTGTAACGAATATAAAATAATGAAGAATTGTAGCGAACATGATGGGCAACGTCCGGTCACCGGATATGTCAATAGAAGAAGAATGAAAAATTATTACCATTCGTGTTTCTTGACACTCTTTGTCACGCTCAGATAGAATAACTAACATTCCCCCTATTCTCAGGATAAGAACATCTTTTTATATCCCGAGACAAAGAAGACGGGACGCAATTATTTATTTACGCGTAAAGTTTCTATATGAAATGTGAGGACAAAAAAACTTTTTTATGTGTTTTTTATTTATTCTATTCTATTAGAACTATAAAAACAGTTTTCATGGTCAAGAATAAAAAATGTAATAAACTGTTTGTAACGTCAAACAAATAAAAAAAATCTACCGAATGTCATCTCAACAAAATTGACGAGTGTGCAATGTTTTACAGGATGTAACAGTCCACAATACTTTACAAGTGGATTCCTGCCTTGATTATGTGTCGTAAATGTTCATGCAACCACGTATTTTGTTGAAATCTTTTCGTTCTAATATTTAGTTCAGGTTAGTTTCGAGTCAATCTTTGAACGCGTTTTTCTCGAAACTTTTTTTATTCGAGACGGTTGGCATGATATCTCAATTTCTACTACTGAACGGATTTAATTGAAAGTTGGTGTGAACGTTCTCTGTATATCCTACTATGGCAGGAAGTAGACTTATAACAAAATTTAATTTTTAGTATTTACAAAAAAAATTAGAAAAGTAAAAAAAATGTATTTTTATTTCAAACAGCCGCTATTTTGCGAAAAAAAAATTTTTTTATTTCTTCTTAGTTCGGGCCATTGCGGCATCTTTTTTTGAATGAGAATCAACATTTTTTTATTATTTGAGATTACTAGGAGGGTTGGAATCATGTCAACCAGGTCGCCCCATTTTTTCAAACCCCCAGTGCTTTTCAAATTTTAACTTTTTTATGTATTCTTCAAGCATCAGTAACATTCTCGTAAAATAATGGATACTAAAAATTTTTTTTTGTTGCACTTGAAAAAATACCTAAAATTCATGCGTCTAGACTAGGATACCCCCTTAAATAAAAAATACAGAACCAAATGGTTACATACCACACATTGCACTCCATTTTTTCTTTCAAATTGGCCTAGGTACAAAGAAAGCGTCATCCACGTACTTGGACATTTACGGTCTTATTATACGCTCGTAACTACGATATCCCGTAATGAGTGCTCGTTTGCCGCTAACGTTGTTGGAATTGGGCCAGGAACTTTTGGGCCTTCTCGTTGTACCTAATGTACACGTTATATACAACTATATACAACGTTCAACCCGAAGCCCTAGAGGGTCGGGAAGGTCATGTTGTTGTACCGACTGCTCGGTGCCTGCCGCCCACCAGAAATGTTGGGCCAATCAGAACTCGCAGAAATATGTACGTGGCTGGTATCTATGTGTGTTCGTGCATGTACCACTGTACGATCTGTGTTCGTTGCACCGGCCCACAATGGGTGGCTCATTTCCTTTTGCGAGCGGAAGGCAACTACTATCTGAATGGTGCTCATAATTCCGACGTCCTATGTACGACAAATAAAAATTGTGTGCACTGAATATATACAGAGTTATTTGGAAAACATTAATAACCTCGCAGGGCTATACTCCTGCCTTGATTATGAGTCGAAAATGTTCAAGCTATTATGACCTAATATCGATAGTTAAGGAGAAATGCGACATCAAAGTTTACATTTTTTTTCGATATTTCTGACTTATTTTTTGTAAAACGTTGGACTATCATTACAGTAACTTATATCGAGTATGAAAAATTTATTCCCTTTTATACAAGTCATATAAAAAAATTAAAACATTCGAATTCCAATTGGAATTTTTTCAGGGTTTTAATAATTTTATTTAACTTGTATTGAAACGAATGAATTTTTCGTAATTGATATTAGTTACTATAATGATAGTCCAACGTTTTACAAAAAATTAGTCAGAAATATTGAAAAAAAAATGCAAACTTTGATGTCGCATATCTACATAACTATTGATATTAGGTAGGTGATAGATTGAACATTTTCTATTCATAATCAAGGCAGGAGTATAGTCCTGCGAGGTTATTACTGTTTTACAAATAACCCTGTATATTTTTTATTTATATTTCATGTGGGAGTGAGCTCTGTTATTGTGTTTTAAATTTAGACATATACAAGGTGTTTTTTAGAGGAGATACCTATATAACTTCTTTTGAAATTTAAAGTTTAATTAAAATTTAATTTGAAATTAAAAGAAATTTGTTGTCCTAGGTAGATACGATTATCCGGAATCTAGTAACTCGAATACCTGTTTAGAAGTATGTATAGTTTTAGGTCACGCTATTACTGAAGTTATACTGTATGCTGTAAATAGAATTATGGAGCTTTGTTCTAACGATTTGAAGTGGTGGCTGGCGATTGTAGTAGCGACAAATTAAGAATAACCCAATACACAAACCACAGCGTTTATCTGACAAACATTTTTTGTTTTACCCTCCAAATAAAAGGTGAGCACTTACGATAATGATATAGATGGAAGAAATGCGCCCACGCTTTTATTTGAAAAGTAAAGCAATTTTTTTTTACCTTTTAGAACATTTAAATGTTTGTTTTATTTTTAAATTTTACTTGTAATTTTATAATTATTATAATAACTTTCTACTTTTTAGTTTTAAAACTACCCAGCGTACAAAATCACTTCGGTAGGAAACCAGCGCCATTTTTGTTTTGGCGAGCTCATTAACTGATTTACTTATCATACTTTGATTAATTGGTTATGATGGATTAATTAGTGAATCCGATTGATTGACTGATTGTCATGTGTGAAAATTTTCAGCTCGATTGGACATTGGGTAGCGGGTGAAATATCGATTGTAAGTTTCCGTCCATATAAACTGACAAACAGGTGAAGCTAATGTAAGCACGGTAAAATAATAAATCACTTGATGCTAATCTACTAGACAAGTTCATAAGATAACTCAATAAGAAATAATTCATTTATCTAACCGGTATGCACAAATTGAATACAACCATTAACTCGCATTCACATAATACTAGACAAGCATTACGAAACCTTGACGAAATACCAAAAATTAAGACAACACATGGACAGAAAAATTACTCATACATAGGGCCTAAAATATTTAAAACAGACTTCCCGGAAATCAGAATATACTCAATTAATAAAATAAAAGCTTTAGCAAACAACTGGCTTACCTCCAAAGGTAGAAGAGCAACTGAAAATTTACTTACTGTAATTGCATAATAATGTCCACAAATAAAAATATGTACCTATATAAATAAATAAATTAATTAAGGAAAATAAAAAATAATCTTAAACAAAACTTTAACCCTTTTTACATTAAACAATTATTCTACACATATTTACACTTGGACTTATGACTCACCCAACTTTCACTAACATTGCACTCGATACTTTGTAGATACATAATTACTACCTTATGAAAATAAATATTACTGACGAATTCAATTCAAAAAAATATTATAATTGTGTTCTATAACGCCACTCTGGGACAGGCGTAGCCTAGTAGAGTGGCATAATCCACAAATTTAACAACAACAAAAAAAGTGTAATTTATCTTATATTTTATTGTTAAATTAGTATTAAGTACCTTTATTTGTAAACAAGGATTTTTTGAAATAAATAAATTTGTTTTCTTGAATTTTTATTTTTTGTATGATACACGTCCATGCTATTGGTTCAGCAAACAAGTTCACCATTACTTTGGTCTTTGATACATTTACCTTCAATCCTACATTACCACTGACACCGTGTAGACGTACACAATCACCTTTATTAATAAAAAATGAACTCTTAAAAGTATTCCATTAAATTAACGATTAAAGTAATTGGCTTTCATCCAGTGAAAGGTGCTCGTCATCATTATTATAATGGTGGGTGGTGAACTATCACGTGCAACACATTATTTACCATCGGTAACCGTTATTAATTCCATTTAAATTCCGAGCGTAGATAATGAAACAAATTAATCGCAGGTGACACGAAAGAATCGATTGATCATAGCTTTTAGCGAATCAATGGTTTTTGATGTAAGGGTGACTCAGGGGTTTATTCCTATAATCCGTCACTTTACAGGGTGTATGACACAGCTAGCCCAATTTAATTTAAGTTCCCGTCGAAAGGACACCAGCAAGTTGGTCCTATTTTAATGGTGCAGGCTTTTAGCTTAGTTTTAAAATAGTAAGAATATCGATGCGCATTCCGTTTTCGTATCTCTATTTAAAAAAAATGAATTAACAGTCGAAAATGTTCGAAAATTATTATCCTATTTATTGTTTCGATTTTACAAACCTGCCTTCGAAACAATAGAGTAAAAAAGTAACCCATAAAAACCAAGTTTTTACTGTACTCCCTTTCTTTGTAAACGTATTCTTTGTAAAACAATAATTAAAAACGAATTAAAACATATAACATTAACAGTCGAAAATGTTCGAAAATTATTACCCTATTTATTGTTTCGATTTTACAAACCTGCCTTCGAAACAATAGAGTAAAAAAGTAACCCATAAAAACCAAGTTTTTACTGTACTCCCTTTCTTTGTAAACGTATTCTTTGTAAAACAATAATTAAAAACGAATTAAAACATATAACATAACACTAAACTTACAGAAATTTAATATATTTCTAAAATGTCGGATGTTTTGAGATGTCAAGATTTTGATTGATTCAATTATCATCAATATCGTACCTTATGAATTTCCAGCGTCAAATGATTTAGTCAGAATCAGATTTGAGTAATGTAGAATTCTTCAAAACTAAGCAGAAATCTAAAAGAAATAAATCATTATTTGATTTTTTCCCAAAAAACCCAATTTTGCTGTCATCTGTGAACCAATTGTTTTGTAAATTTTCGAAATTCGTAGTGATGTACCTATTATACCGACGGAGTAATTCAAATTTAGAAAATATTCCGCGACGTTATCGGGCCGCCGCGCCGTTGCTAATCAAACTTTTCTAATGATTCCAATTTGAAAAAACCAATAAAATTTCTAAAAATCCGAAATTATACTATAATTATTATTTTTTTAACGAAATTTGATAGCTTGATCGTCGCCATGAGTCTGCTTGCCAAATTTCAGCTCGATTGGATCACGGGAAAAGGGTCAAAAATCGATCCAAAGTTTTTGGTGACGGCAAGCAAGCAGACGCCACGAATTAATATAAAGGGAGTAAAAATAGAGCAACGAACACGGAATACGTGTCGCCTCCATAATAACACATACGAAAATAAAAACACACTTGTTTTTTAGGTCTACTTATTTAATTTTTATCTAGATAAAATCATCATCGTTCGAAAATTAATTAAAGATAATTATTAACTAAAATAAAAAAAGACTTAATATGAATAACACGGTCTATCTCATTTATAACACATAGTAAAGCTTATTTATGTGTTAAATAAAACGGATATTTTATACGAACTGTATATTTTACTGAGAAGCAAATCTCGACGTTTCGCTGAAGTCATATTCAGCCTCATCAGGAGAGCGTCCTATCATGGCAGAGGTGTAGGCCTAACCGAACAGTTCGGTCTACACCTTATTTAACACTAAATATGTCCAACGACCGTAATAACAATCTTAACTCTTTCACATTGCATAGCTATCCTCTTTCATATATGTTTTACCTTTCAATCATCATCTCTCTTGGCTTTACAATCCCTGGTGGGTCTTGGTCTCCTCAAAAGTCTTCCTCCACTCATCTCGGTCTTGTGCCAGCTCTCTCCAGTTCTGAATCCCCAAGACAAATGTCTCTGAGGACGTTATCGCTCCATCTTAATTTTAGCTTTCCTAAGCTCCTTCGTCCTATCGGTCTTGAATTCAACAGGAACTTCCTTAGTTGCTGTTTGATCATTCTCTCCACATGGCCCAGCCACCGAAGTCTTCCCAGTTTTATAAATTTTGCGACGCTTAGTTCCTTAAAAAAAGTATACATCTATTTTTATTTTCCCTTTTTTATTTCTTTTACTTTATTATTTTTATTTTCTCTCATTAGTTTATCATTAGCGTGTGCACAATTTTTTTCTTAAAATCGTACCAAATTTTTTAAAATTGAATATTTTTGTTAAATTGAATACATTTTTTTACATTTTTTGTAATTGCCACTCAACTAGCCCTTGGGCACGTTCCTGAGTTTCGGTGTAGTTTTTTTAGCTGTGCAACAGTTATTTAAAATTGTATGTCAAACATTAAAAGCATAATGACAGATAAAAACATGAAATAAATAAACATGAAGCAAATAAAAAAAACACAATAAGCATATTCTACAATTACAAAAACCTACTTAAATTCATAAAATTATATAGCTGTTCCTTTCAGTACTTTTAATATAAATAAAAGTACAGTAGCCGGCAAACATCTTGAAATTCTGCGGCGTAGTGGGGGGACGTTTGCGCATCTACCTTTCCACCAACGAGACCCAAATTTCGTCTTCTGCGCATTCCCCCACTTAGCCAAAGAATTTCATGAAGTTTGCCGGCAACTGTAGTTGAATTCAAAGTACTTTAATTGATTAAACTCATTAATCCTAATATTGATATGGAGATGAGTAACTAAAATTACAATCAGAATTTTTTACATGGTTTAAATAATTTAATTTGACTTGTATGCTCCCAACGTTTTGCAGAAGATAAGTCAAAATATTTATTGGGAAGATATTAAAATATTTTTGACTCATTATTGAGGGGAAAATCCACCTGTAAAGCACTGTGGACTTGCTGTGTTACACAAGTATATTGCTCTCTAGCAATAATACTGGTTGCGTGTATGTTTTATTACCAGTAAGAAAAAACGCCACAGCAGTTGGATCATATGAATTTTTCTTATCTACCATCTCTTATCTGTGATATTGGTACCTGTCAAAATAACATAAATTGTTATCGTCTTTCGATAACATAATCATATTACGAGAAATGCTATAAATAATGTAAAGATCACGGAAAGATTAATGTAATTTTTATTATATAAGAGTGCAAATGTAAAATTATATAAGACAGTAAATGCAAAATCAGAATATACTCAATTAATAAAATAAAAGCTTTAGCAAACAACTGGCTTACCTCCAAAGGTAGAACAGCAACTGAAAATTTACTTACTGTAATTGCGTAATAATGTCTTTAAATAAAAATATATACCTATATAAATTAATTAATTAATTAAGGAAAATAAAAAAATAATCTTAAACAAAACTTTAACCCTTTTTACATTAAACAATTATTCTACACATATTTACACTTGGACTTATGACTAACTCAACTTTCACTAACATTCCACTTGATACTCTATAGATACATAATAACTACCTTATGAAAATAAATACTACTGACGAACTCGAAAAAATATTATAATTGTGTGCTATAACGCCACTCTGGGACAGGCGTAGCCTAGTAGAGTGGCATAATCCACAAATTAAACAAAACAAAAAAATGTGTAAATTATCTTATGTTTTATCTTATGTTTTATTGTTAAATTAGTATTAAGCATCTTATTTGTAAACAAGGATTTTTAAATAAAAAAAAAAAAATAAAAAAAAAAAAATTAAAAAAAAAAAAAAATGTGTGGTATAAAATCAAAGGCAGCACTATCCAAAAAAATAAAAAAATGTTTTGTTACTGAAGATTACTTATTTAAAATGTACTGAATTCAAGATATTATGTATCTATTATCTGTTCTAAAACCATGTTTCCTATAAAATTACAGGCTATGTTTTTTATAAAATTTTTATAAATTAGTAATCCTCGACGACCAACTTTTTTTGGATATTTCTGCCTTTGCTTTATATCGCACAAATATGATGCAAGTATATCATCAGTATTTTACGCATTTAGGAAAAAACTGAATCATGACATGGTATTTATTTGATATTCGGCCGTATTCTGAAATAAGCAATATTGCCGTTTCTGTATCTTGACAGTTTTCGAAAATCATTGTAATGCCGCCAATTTTGACTATTAAGTTTGACAGGTTTGGAATTAATTAAGTCAATCAATCAGAAAGCTCTAAAACGTAAACAAACGTTAAGTTATTCACGATTATCAATAATTTCTAATTGATTGACTTCGTTAATTTCAAACCTGTCAAATTGAAAACGTCAAAATTGGCGGCATTACAATAACTGTCAGGATACATAAATATCGATATTGCTTATTTCAGAATACGGCCAATCAAAGGTTTGACAACTAAACTAATATTACATGATTTTTCGATCATCGCATTGTTTGCAAACTTATTGTGGTATTAAAAATACTGTGCAAACATCTGTGTTGCTACGACATTTTTCTAACTAAAGTACATATATGACTTTTTATACAAATATGTTACTGATTGTATTTTTTTCGTTTCACCAACTAGTGCTGTGAGATACAAAATTATTGTATTACCGTTAATTGTTTATGGTATTGCAACAACTTGAAGCAACAAAAAATAGATTCAAATTCATTTTTTTACGTCACTATTGAACATCCCAAATTCGTTGACTTGTGGCTGGTGAAGATAGTCGTGTCAACAGGGTATGAGTGAAACTTAATTATCTTCTTGTTGAATGATGTACCGTCTGTGATGGCGTATCCAAAAAAAACATATTTTTTCGTGTAGGTAAATAAGATCAATTCGAAAATAATAATTTTTTTTTCGTAAAAATAATCGATGTTAAAAATTTACAATAATCAAATGCTGCATTTTATCGTTGTTGTTTTAAATTGTACGTTTCTTCGTACACAAATAGTAAAATTTGATGAAAATCGACCTTATGGTTTTCGAGATATCTGCAAAAGTCAGAAAAGGGGACTTTGTGTAATTCATTAAAAAATTCACCTGCCCACGCTAGCTTCAAATTGATATAATTTATGGCAGTTTTTAAAAATTTTAAATGAGTGATGAATTCAATTATTCTTAGTACTTAAAACTAACTAACTAACCTTCACGCAGTTTCCCCGCAGGGATAGGCAGAGAGGATAAAACGCCATATTCTTCTATCGTGACACACCACTTTTGCTTCCGCTGCATTCATACATCTTCTCATACATGTTCTACGGTTGTTGAGGCTTTTAACAGGGCCGTGCTCCTATACTTGTACTACCTGATCGTGCCAGGTCTTGCGCGGACGCCCTCTATTCCTTTTGCCTTCAGCACTCGCCCCATATATTTTTCTAACCATCCTTCCTCATTCATACGTTCTACATGACCCAACCATTTCAGCACTCCTTTCTTTATTCTATCTACCACACTATAGTCAGCATTTCTTATTGTACAACTACAAGCCATATGATAAAGAAAAAAAACTATATTTTAAGAATTTCAAGGTGTTATAAACTTTTAATCAACATATTTTTTTGAAGTTCGAACAGTTTATAAGCCAATTCTGGTATCCTTACCCAGAGTCTGGCTATCACCGTTGGTATGCCAATTACTCGGCATAATTACTCAAGTGATCTCGAATTATCTCGAAGAAATACACAAAATTAGCACCGTCACGTTCGTGCCGCAGTGACGCCAGCGTGCGAGGGTCGTGCGGTGACGTAACGCGTTACCGGGGCCCCGGGGCGTCGAGCCCGTGGGCGTCGCGACGCGCTGATGACGTGCATGCGCGTGTGCGAGAGGGTCCAGCTGCGGTGCGTCTCGTCAGTTCAAATTTGGAACTTCCCCGTGACGCTGGTAGACGTCACGCTCAAAGACGTTGAGCTTTTTTTAATGGCTATTTTTGTTTAGTCTCCGGGAAACAAGAGTCTGTATGGAGCGACGATGGTTTTAAATTCAGAATATCGTACCATCTTGCGTTTTTCCAATTTAATTTTTATACTTGGTATAAGAGAGTAGTCCACAATAACTTACAAGTAGATTCCTGTCAAAATTTTTACGAAATCAATATGCAATCTGTGATAACGGGGCTTAATTTTTTTTGTATAATTAAACTAGTTAACTTTGTTTACACCACTAAAATTTATTTGGTAAAACCAACCGGTTTCGGAAACGACGTTCCTTCATCAGGGTATACCCAATACTAATTGAACTTTACAAAAATTATAAACAATCATACTTCAGTGTTAAGTGTCCAAATGCCCTAGAGATTAAGAAAGCTATAAATAATAATGAATCTATTAACAACCAAAAAAATTTAACTTACAGTCCTATTTTGAATATGTTCCCTTTCACCCTGTTTCTTTCGCACCCCCCACTACTTACCCCCCATTTGGACACTTTTTTTTTGTTTGACTTCTTAAAAAATACGACGAGCTTGTAATTTTTTGTAAACAGTCATAAAAAGGTCGAACTAAAAAGTATAATCCCAATTATAATAATTTCGTTGTCTGTCCGTCCGTCCGCGTAACTTCGTGTAACATTCGTAACATTTTTATAGTAAAAAATTTTTTTTCGATAAACTTTTTTATAGTGAAATTTTTCTTTTCGATTTTTTTTAATAAAATAAATAAACACTTATTCCTAAGGAACCGACATGTAAAAGTACCGTCATTTTTGACGGGTTACAGCTGGTGTCTTATAAAATAAGTCGCGCTTTATGACAAGAAGGCGTTTTTTTTACGAACGAACGAAATTTAAAAGAAAAAAGTCCTGTGAAAAGTGCGTTCGTTGATTAGAGGATTGAATTATGCATGAATAAATACTTTAACTGCACTATAAATGTGTCTTAGAAATACGCGTGGGGGACATACTTCCGCTATGACGGAAGAACGGGTTTAGTTCATCTCTAAATCTTTATACCATCCAAAAAAATTTAAACTCTCAAAAGGTTCAAATTCGAGCATATTTTAGAGTTATGAAATGAGTGTTTTATTTTTTGGGGCAGGTTGTGAAATATCTAGGTATCAAATATCTGAACACATAAACAGTGGGTGCCGGTTAGTATGTTCTATGTTAATTATGATCAGTCGTATATTGTGCTCAGTTGTCAATGGGCAAAATCAAACATCAAAATCACGTGTTTTTTCTTCGCTTTTTAACTCAGGTTATCGAATATCAAAATAATAAAGATATATTCATATATTAATTTTAATTAACTAAAAACTTTGTATAAACGTCTTTGAGTGACTACCTCTACCAGTTTTGTTATCTTCGTTAAGACGGACGCATATTAGTAATCCATTCATTGTAAACAATGGTAAATTATAGTAAACAAGTTAATTATGAGGCGAGTGTTGAAGGGAGTAGGAACGGCGGTCCATGAAATGCCTGGTACGATCGGATTATCCAAATATTGAAAGATGGTCATGTTTAAGGGACCATGCCTAGTCAGGGGTTAGAAAAAGTTATTTTAAAAAAAAATTGTCAAAACTATGAACTAGTTATAAATCATATTTAGTGCCTATGTTTAAATATATATATTTCATGAACCTGTACGAAACTTTTTATAAAAAAAATACTCTAGGTGAGATGCAGCCATTGCCCTGACTGCCTTTGGAAAAATGGAAAAGTTTTAAAAAGTAAATTTCGATTTCACGTTAAAAATGATTCGTTTTTGTTGAATTAGAAAAATCTTTCGCCCAGTACTAATTTTACTGATGTAAAAAGTACACGTACAATTAGAAAAAATCAATCGGATGGATAGTTTTCGATATATTTTGGTCACCATTCTGAAAATTATGATTTGGAGAAAAACGCTTTTAAATTTTTAAGTGTTGTTTACATTGCAATAAAATAGGTTCTTAAAATATATGTTATGTAACCTGTATTATTATGCAAATGTATATAAAAACTTGAAATTAAAGTAAAATTTTTTTTTTTCGTAACGTGTTCCCCTTTCCCAATTCATTATATGTTAAAAGCTTTTTTTCCACCTTTAACGCTATTTCATGTAGCGCTTGTCGTCTAGGAACGCATCCTTAGTGCTAAGTGAGGTCTTACTGTATATGTTTTAAAAAAGTGCATAAATCGCGTCCTTTCGTATTTGATTTTCCGGATATAAGAATGTCACATTCACAATAACCGACGCCTTTGTATGTGCATATTTTTGTGTTAGAATAGTGCACTTCGGTTGACGTAATATTCGCGGCGGAATATGACGACACGAGCCCCGTTCTCTGTGACCTCATGAGATTCGCGTTGTTCCGAATCGAAGTAGGCTGATTGAAAGCGGAATTTGGATCCTGGCAGCCCACAAAGGCGGCGTGACTCACCGCCATCGTCGATTCTAGAAGTCTCTGCCTTCGCATTGTCTGCTCCTGTTCAAATCTCGCGGCCACCGCCAGATGACTTCATATTCCATTATAGACTTTTTATGTTTATTAATGGAATCTTTCGGAGTGACAGCATCTTATCGCGCACTGCATCTCGTCTTAAATGCAATGACGCTTCGTTGTCTCGGTTCTGAGAACTCCTCGCCGGCGCTCTTGCAAATGACCTTCCAATTTCTCGCCATCTTAATTACCAACCCTCCAGTAAATAATTATGATGACAGTCGGATATCTGGTACCGCACCTTGCCATGGAATTTCTGCGATTCTGCGTATAATTTGGCACCCCGACAATTGCGTGCAGACAAATGCGTGTGGACAATTACGCGCCGACAATAGCGCGCAGATAAAACTACGAACTTAAAAATTGTTTTAAAAAATTTTTTTTTCACCGTCCACTAGTAATTGTGAAAATTATGTGAAACATAACATATCTTGTTGTTGTAAAACTTTAGATTATCATGATAGTAGTTAATATCGATTTTATTCAAATTCATTTGCTTTGATACAAGTCAAATAAAATGATTTAAACCCTGCAAAAAAATCTGCCTAAATATCTGCACGGTAGTAATCTTTTTATTTGACTTGTATTAAAACCAATGAATTTTTAACTTTCGATTTAAGTTAGGTAGGTACTTTAGTTTTATTAATTTAAGATATTCCAATTTTTTACTGAAAATAGTTCAGATTGACCAAAAAATGCAAACTTTGATGTCGCTTATCTTCTTAACCATTTACATTTCACCCATAGTGTAAACATTATTTTATATTCAAAATTGAATGTTTCCCTCGAAGCTTCGCGACTAGCTAAAGGCTTATCGACGACCGCAAGAAACCAGGGCATGATCATATCGATGGTCCCTACGCATAGTGTCGTCTACTGCAAAAAAATATTTTTTCGTTTTACTATTTAAATCGTACCATTTTCTATATTTTCGGACAATGCTAAAAAAATATAAGTGTCGTTTCGAGCAAAGCGTATATTAAAAAACAATTAAACTTTATTCTAACAAAAGCCGAAATATAAAGTAAATCGGATCGTTTAAGATACTAAAATTAAAATATAATTTTCGCAAATTCGACAGTATTCGTAAGGGCCATCGATATATACTAAATAGTGGATGATGTCCCTGATAAAACCTTCAATAATCGAAGAGAGCGCATGAGAAGATTGTATGAGTGTATTCGAAGTCAAAGTGGTGTGCTAGGATAGTAGAGTGGCGTTCTATTCTCTCTGCCTAACCCTGCGGGAAACGGCGTGATTGTTAGTTAGTGTTTTGCGTATTTATTGTCACAAATTGAAATATCCAATTTATGACAAAAGTTGTTTAAATGTGAAATAAATATACGCAAATTTATATAAAAAATAAGATTTATATTAAATGATTTGAAAATACTAAAAAAATTATTATATAAACATATCAAATGCTATTTGACTCTGATTATTTCAACCTGTTTACAGTAAGTACAATTTTTACAATTAAATGTATAAACACCAAAAGTGTTAAATATAGGTATCCTTTCTGTCTTTCGAAATTATGAGAAAACTCTCTATAATAATATTTATGAAAATTACTTGTCCAGTGTTTGGTGGTGATATCTATATATGTAAAAAAATATTTTATTGCACACTTTTAAAAACTGAATTTTGCAAACAAAATTAAATAATTTTATTTTAAGGATTATTTTTCTTTATCGTCCTATTGAAAAAAAAAATTAAAATCGATTGGTTTTGGACAAAGTTCACGATCCATTTTATTACTAATATATTATACTCTACTTATATGCAACCCTATTGTTTGTAGATGAATCTACACATTATGACGCTGATTACTATTCCTACATGTCGTGAAATAAAGCTATGAATGTTCCCACTATTGTTTCTTACCTCATTGGGAAGAATTTTGGCTCGGCGCGGCAAGAATGAATAACAAATTAAAAATGTGCATACTGCACTTCATCGCAGTTATCGATTCCATAGAAAAGTGCACCCCTACAATGCGCACTCACCGCTCAAACTTTACCGAAAGGTGCACTCGTGCTGTGTGACGTTTCACTGCAGTATTTGCCAAGATTATTTGCAATGCGCCAATGTTGTGCTTCAAAAATAACGCATCGCAAAAGTCGATGCGGCGTTCTATTCCTAGTTTTCACTACCAGACCGGCGATTAATGAAAGCGATCGGTCGGCTCACGTGGTCGGAGCTTATTATAATTTTGCGCCTCTGCGCGCAGAACCGTCTATTTCTGGTAAATTGGTTTTGGATAGGGATGGTTAACCCGTTATTTTAAGTGGTTATTTTCGGTTCAGTTAGTTAGTAAGGATTTTTATCTGATTGTATCGATGATTGATAATTAAGATATAATTGTTGATAAAAATCAGTTGCCAATCATCGACGCAATCGGATACAAATCTCAAATAACCGTTAGTTTGTCACCGGTTAAAATACTATCACTATTTCTGGATATCTCAAAAGCAATCAACCCTATATTGTGTGTATCGGCACCAGATCGCGGCGCTAGGAGACGACTGAAACACAAAGAAATGAATTAAAGTTTTATTTTACGCACTAAGTCACTGGATACAAACTTGATTGTAATCGCTAACAAATGAGATGATATTTAAGAATCACATTGTAAAATTGATAAATAGTAGGCAATGAAAAAATAAAAAAAATAACTAATGACGAATATACTTACGACTTAATAAAAAATAAAATAATATAATGATCTAAACAATTGTGTTGTACATCATACCCACCTCGACACAGGATTATGCTAGTGAGACACCTAACCTATATTTTCTTTTTTTATTATGCTAGTGAGATACCTACACCAATATTTTATTTTTTTATTCGTCTACAAAGTGTTGGGATAACAATCTTAAGATCCCAATATTGCTATTTTCGGAATATGCCCGATTGTATAACATTGTAATGCCATCAATTTTGACGTAGTAAGATTGTCAGGTTTGAAATTAATGAATTCAATCAATCAAAAAGCTCTAAAATGTAAACAATCGTTAAGTTATTCACAATTTGTGAACCTTTTTAAGTCCTGTTGAAAAAATGTAGTCGTTTGTCTGCGCGATAACTCGAAAAGTTTTCAATATTTTTTGATATATATATTTTTTAAATCTTCAAAATGCTTTTTTCTATCGTTTGTCGGGACATTTATTTAAAATTTTCTTTAATTTTTTGTATGAGCATTTCTACACCAAAATTTTGCGTGAAAATGGTGACTTAAATTCAAATATTCGTAATTAATTTTTTAAAAAATAGCTCGACAAACATAAAGGTAAACTTTCTTTACAATAATTATTAAAAAAATATTTTATCTCGTTATTTTCTTTATATAATGTAAAAAAATATTAAAAAACGTTCGTTTTGCGCCCTCAGCTAGCTGACCCCTAGTGTCACCCCTTTTGATTAGTAAAATACATTTAGTCATCAGCTGATTAATGTTTCAGCTTGTTTAGTAGACTCTAAGGAATTAAAATGAAATATAAAATTTTATAATTTATAGTAAACGTGTGTGTTAAATTAATAATTATTACACCCACTCTTCGTAGTGTTGTTGGGTAAAATCGCTCTTCTGTACCTGTTATTCTAGTGACGACATAACATCGCGTGACTGTTGTGTTTTCTCTCACTCTTAATAGATTGGCACAACGTCATTACAAATCATAAACAGATTCTCCCAGCTGCGCCCACTAGATTCATCCACGTCAATGAAATTTAAACACATTTGAGTTATTCGACCACGTACTAAAAAATTCTTGCGTTTTTCGTACGAAGAGAATTAACGTGATTACGTTATAGTAACAAATATGAATTTTATATATTTTTTTCGGGCCACTATTTAACAATATTTAACCCGACAACTTATATTTAAAAACGTTTTACTTACCCATTTTTGGAACGAAGTTCTGGGAGTTGATGAGATGCCAGAAAGCATGAAGAATATAAATAAGATGAATATATTTAAAAACAAATGCTATAATTACTATAAAAATAGTATTGAATTTTGTACAGGATAAGATTTATTATTAACTAGCTGTGCCCGCGCGGCTTCGCACGCGTAGATTTTTAGTACACTGTTTGGATCGTCATAGAACTTTCGCGAACCTTCTAGAACATTCTCCTTCCAGAATTTTCAAGAAATTTATCGAATGTACATGAATCTTCTAGAAAAACCGACACATTCCGCCACTCAGTTTAGAACTTTATAGAACTTTCGGGAATTTTCTAGAACCTTCTCCTTTCAGAACTTTCCAGAGCAGGTTTTTCCGGAATCTTATAGACTCACCGACACTTCGGCGCGCCTATTTTGAAACAATCTGAAGCATTTGCGGCCTTCCCATAACAAAACAATGAGCTAGAGAGCACATTTTCGTTACCCACTCCCACCCACGCTCGGCCACCCCCACCAAACTCGCATATTCTCGATGTGACACCAAGGGCTATCCACCACCATAACCACCGGTGGGTGGTTGTGGCTGGTTGTGGAGAAAACTTGGCGGATAGGGAAACACGGGTTTCTTTATATATATATATATATATTGATTATAAATTGTACCATAGATTAGATGTAAACGTAAATATGTAGGTTACTATGGATAATATATAAGTAATAGATTTAAGAATATAAAATGTTAAATACTAGTTAATATACAATGTAATATTAACTATCTTAAGAAATAAATAAAAAAAATCTCTGGCGGTCGCCGGTTCTTAAGCCCGCCATTCACGGGCGCGCCATCGTTCCAATTGGCACGCCATCGCTCCAAAATACGCTCGTGAATGTCAATACCCTTGCGGTTCAATTAGCGTATTTTGGAGCGATGGCGGGCCATTTGGAACGATGGCATGAATGAATGGCGGGCTTAAGTCTGTTACAGTGGTCCACACTTGACTCCACAAATAATAGACTTGTATCTATTTTTTATTTTTTTATTTTTTTATTTATTAGAGACACTAACAGGATAATAGGTACATGATACTCTGATAATAAACATTATAGTGAAGACTATGCCCATTATCCCAATTACAAGTGTCTTCGGCACGCTCTAGTAACATGTATTTTTGCAATTAATTATATTTTACACGTACATTTATGTATATTATTTATTTTGTGTTTGAGTGTAGTGCGATTAGTATTTAATGAATGATTGATTTAATGGATCTATAGGTTCATGTCATCGTTTAGAAAATGGATGTTGTGTATGAGTGAGTTTTTGAACGAAGATAAGGTGTCTGCAAGAATATCAGCATCAATGTTAGGATCAGCACAATACAAATTATATGTGCGACACAACCTTGTGATGGGAGAAAAGCAACCGACATTATTAGTGTGCTGACTTATTCTGAAGAACTCCGGGTTTAACATGCAAATTTATATCAGATAGAGAGAGAGAATCAATAGCTCCGCTGAGAATCTTGTGTAGCACAACGAGATCGGATATTTTCCGTCGGGACTCAAGATTGTGCATCTTTAAAAAGGCAAGTCTATCTTCGTAGCTGTGAAGGTTGTTGTGTTGACCAGCTTTGTATGACAAAATTGTCTTAAGTGTGTCTATTTAAGCAAACGTGCAAAGGTGTGCACGTGTCCCGACCCGCGGCCGCGCAGCCTCCCTGCGAGCGATGGACCCGGCACCGAAGGTCGGCAAACCGAAGCGCCTCCGGCTAGGACGCTGCCCGCCTGCAAATCTCTAGTCTAGACGTGCTCGATTCGCAATAGAGTCGAAAGGGCTATTGCTCCGTCTGTTGTCCAATATCAATGTTCAATACTGTATTTACTGAACATTTACTCTATACTTTGTTCTTATATTATCAACCTTGGAATTAATTTACTTTAATTTACTTATTTACACTTTTTTTTTTCATATATGTATATACTTTTTACTTTACTTTACTTATATTTTTATTCTTATTTACTTTATTTCTTATTTACTTTATATACTTTTTACTCTAAATTACTTTACTTTATTTTTCTTTTATTCTTCTAATTACGTAACCACGAAATTAAATATTTAAATGGAGTCTCAATGAATGGAATGGCTACTTACCTCAGAACAGGTATTTTTATGTACCTAGCGAGGTAGGTAACGATAAAGGCCTGCATACAAAAAATTGTATATTGTATTTGTTGCTATCTTATTCATAAACTCTATAAATATTCTTAACATTAATTATGTTTTGATGCAAGCTGTTATAAAAGTTATTAAGCTAATAAACGCCGATTTATCGGCACTGAAACTGAAAACTGAAATGGCGTATAATTTTTTTTTTTGTCTTATTTTAATAGAATTAGAGATTATCAACAGATCGCAGATGTTAGGAATGAATGTAAAGCTGATCTTAGCATAATTAATAGAATTAAAAAAGGGTCGCTCAGATGGTTTGGGCACGTTGAGCGAATGAATGAGCAAATAATGGTAAGAAAGATATATAATACAAGTGTTGGTGGCGCCAGAAAGAGAGGACGACCGCGGAAGACGTGGCATGACCAGATTAACCAGATACCGGAAGATGGTCCCGTTAGAAGCCTCAACAACCGGCAAGCTTGCAAGCGAAGATGTACGAATGTGGATGAGGCGAGAGTTGTATGTCAGGACAGAAGAGTGTGGCGCTCTATCCTCTCTGCCCACCCCCACGGGGAAACGACGTGATTTTAATTATACTAATATATAATATTAGTCACAGTTTGACATTAATGTATATGTAAATATATTTAATAAAAATAAATGTAAAAACATTTTATATAAAAATTAAAGAGATAACGTAAATAATGTGCTATTGTACAATCAATGGGGAAACTACCTAAAGATCGCTCTAAAGCCTTTAAATCGTGTTCGAAAAAGTTATTTATATCCATCATAACTTTTATACAGTGAATATAAAATTATAACAGTCAGCTTTTCATGACTGAATTTTGTGCAATTTTTTTTTAATAACAAAGTTGTTTTCAAAAGTAATCGGTAAATACGTACCACTAGAATGTGTGCTTCCCTACTGAATCCGACGATAAATACGAAGACAGTATTTGGACAAAGATGTTTCTTTTACTTTGTTCTTTAATGTTCTTCTTGAAAACAAAAAGTTGTTGTTGTAAACCTGCTCATCTCAGCACAGGTTCATCCTATCGAGATGAGTGGCTCATTTCCTTGCGTGTATGTATTTAAGTTCGCGATAAATAAATAAAAACGTGTTACAGAAGACTATTTTATGGTCGAAAAATTAGAAATAATGAAGAAAATTATATTAAGAGTTGAAAAGTTGAAAATCAACAAGTTATATGGGATAATACTCAGGCCCGAATTTAGAGTCAATACATATATGATTTAAAGATTAAGGTACTCCATAAAAACGTAATTTTCAGTACAAAATAACACTTTTAAGGCGTACCTTAACGTTTAAATCATCTAAATTCTCTGAATTCGGGCCTCAATTATAAACTACGGCTTAAACGTTTAGGAACTAACGTTTGAAACATACTTAGACAATATAAAACAATCAAGAATTATTAGAACTACGCAAATAAAAAACGAAAAAAACTTGTAAGAACAAGCCTGACAACCCATCTAAAATGTGTAAAATCTTATCGATACAAAAACGAATTCATCACAAACTGATGCTGGAAGAGTACGCGATGACAGATTTAATTCACAAGTACAACACAGAAACACGACACGACAAATAACGAATAAAAAACTAGAAATAAAATTTTAACGAATAAATTTTTAGATAGACAGGACCACACGGTACATATTTCCTAAATTATTTAACAAACTAACTAAAAGATAATTAAAACTGGACGAAACAAAACAAGAAGAATATTAAAGAAATATTAAAATAAAATGAGAGAAATTGTGATAATGATAAAGTGATATTGTTACGGGATCGTGGCTGTGGGAGGCAAATTAAACACTTTAATTAAAGTTTTATTAATTAACCAGCTGTTCGTACCCGGCGATGCACGTGTTAAGTATTGAGTTAATAAAAGTTTGTGGAGGGAAACAGGTTCCATTTTTTGCCAAGCCTACAATAAAAAAAATGTTTCCATTTAATCTAGCCTGGGATAGATGGGATGTACAGGGGGAAATGTGGCCTATGTTTTTCGCCGGGTCCTCAGAATAATGTATACAAAATTTGAGTCAGATCGGTCAAACGGTGTCGATTTGCATATTAAATATATCAGTGGAGGGAGTCATATCATGAATAAGAATGTAAAATTTGGGTCAAATCGGTCAAACGGTGTAGATTTGTATAAAAAACAGATAGACAGACATTGAGTTTTATAGTTATAGATTCATGTCACTGGACACGAATTTAATCGGAGCACCGTTCTTTAATTCACACTTATGGTCATTCCTGAATATTTCACAAATACGTCGGTAGGTACTTTTTTTATTTCGCTGTTGTCCATCGCTTGTGTATCGTCATACGCGCGGGTTCACAATTCGCTAGCATCGTGTTCCGTCAAAACAACTCGCACTGTGTGCGCAGCGGGCCGTCATCTCTTATATATATAGATACCTAATAACTCAGCCAAAATGTAAATCATTATATGATTTTTTTATTATTATTATTATTATTTTTATTTTTTACAATTTTTTTTACAAGATAGAGCTAGTTACATATGTTGGATTTTTCTCTTCTACATAGACCATGTTTAAACATAGCGTAGCCTCGTGTGTAGAAGAGGGGTATCTTTAAATTTTACATTTACAGATAATAAAATGTACATATTCATCATTTTATATGTATAGACAATTTAGTTATAATTAGTAAATAATATGATTATTTATATATATTTTTTTTGTTTCAGGTAAGAGCTGCAACTACATTTTACTGTCAATCGTCTTCAAGAGAGGAACAAAACAAAAGTACTAAGTATGCAGATTTATATGTTGCGTATTACTTACTAGTAAAAATAAAGTCTTGAGGTAGGCAAATAAATTAGAAATATTTTCTCTTTTGTTCTTGTTAGTCTAATTAAAATATTAACAAAATCACAACTAAACTCAAAAAACAAAGTAAGGTGATTTTGCATAGCACTAGTGGTCCTTCCGTTGTGCGATTTTTTTTTCTTCAGAAAATTGTATTTCACATTTTCAGATAATTGCGAAATAAGTCCAAACTTCGCTAACATGTGGTTTACTCATGTTTTTATATTTCACTTTTGAATATCAGTTAAATTTGAATTAAAAACAAATACAATAATACTAAACTAAACCCAACTCAAATCAAAACGAACCTTTTCGAATGAAATTTTAGTGACTAAACATGGTCCATTCTACCTGTATCGGCTGGCTATGTTTAAACATGGCCGACGCGAAATGTCAATCATTATGCGCGCGCTTTATTCGAAGTCAACATTCGCATTCGCGAATACTGAAGTTAAACGTTCGCATTCGCGAATGTGAAAATTCTAACGTTCGTTACATCACTATTACTTACACGAAGAATTATGAAGCATTTTCTTATGAAAATGAAGATTTCTAGTGCCTATTAGAAATACTGCGTTAGTGATATCTTTTCGGAATTTCCTCTTCCTTCCATTAAAAATATTATATGATTAAGTTATTTAAGTATTATAACTTTGGTCTCGTGATCTCGCGTGGTGATCCAATGCTTTGGGGTTCGATCCTCATACTAGGGATCAGCAAGTAAGTCCTATTTGCAAAATTCAAACGTTTAGCTTGGTTTCAAAATGGTAACAATGTTTATGTGAAGCGTCTCTTTTGTTTTTTAAAAAAGCTTTCAGATTTTTAAATAATCAATAGCTCATAAAAACCACACAGAGTTTAAGCGAGAAGTCCCCGACACGTGTCACCTCATCGTGTCGTCCGCGTGCGGTTGAACATTAAACTTGTAAACGATAATAAAGCGAAAAGTCCCCGACATGCCGACACGTCACTCGCAAGTTAGTTCTACATCCGCCAATGATAATACTCCACGTAGTTCGTTGTAGCATTCTGATTTTATTGATAACTGTTCATTGTAAGATGAGACTGCCGAATATTCGGTTACTATTCGGCCGAATACTAGCTATTGCCGAATACCTAAAAACAAGAGTAAGAAATAATTAAAAACACAGTAAATTAATCATGTAACTTATCGAAAGTTTGAGAAAGTGCAATTTTAATTAATTAAATTTAATTTAATTAAATAATTAATTAATTAAATTTATTTATCCAAAAGATCGAACGAAATGCAACATAACAAAGTAATTTTTCTAAGAGTTAAAAAAGGTAACAAATCGAATAAAACTACCTACTTATTATGTTATGACTAAATAAACGCTAACAAAATCAAGTCAGTACCTACTTAATACTTATTATTACTGAAACTGTATTCCGTATAACACAACAATTAAACATCGAAAGCATTACAAAAATCGAAACACTTAAAATCATTCACAAACTAGCAGTTGGCGAAATACAAGACGAAGACATAAAATTAAACAAAATACACGAAAAACACCAACACAACACTAGAATGGCTCAAAACTATCACATAACACACGCCAAAATAAAAACAGGACAATCCCGACTATTTTGCAACGGACTAAAACTGTACTATGACCTGCCACAACAGACCAAACAACTGACCACTGACTTGTTTTGAATTAAACAGAAGTGACAAAAATATTAAAACTCGGCCAAATATAAAAAAGTTCCTTTGTTTCTAAATTATATTATTATATTTTCTTATATTTGAATCATGTAAATGTTACCCATAAAACTCTTAGGTTTCCAATTCTTTTTAAATAAAAAAAAATAAAAAAATTATTTGCCAATCAGAGAGCAGGGTGCGCGATCCTTGCCATAATGCGGTTTGCACGCCAATTTTCATACGTGTGTTAATCAGGCAGAACCGTTAAGTCGAATATTCGGCTATTCGGCCACGCTCCTGGCCGAATATTCGGTATTCGGCATGATGCACTCGCAACGAGAACAAATTTGATTTATGTTCACAACGTATAACTGTTTTTATTTTCATTTTTCAACATATAGATTATCAACGATAGTTCTAGTGTGGATTAAATTACAACAATTTTGAACCACCAATGTAACGTCTGTGTAGCGTGGTACACCACGCTAAAAGAAAGGCAGTAATAAAAAAGTTTGGAGGAAATGTGTCGTCATGAGAGTGTAAGGTAAGGAGGGAGGGCGAAAATTAGTCTTAAAAAAATAAAAAAGGTACGGACGCTACATGAAGTTACGGACAGACAGACAATGAAATTATTATTGGGACTAGCTGTAACCCGTTAAAATTTACAGTACCTTTACATGTCAGTTTTTAAAGAATAAGTATTTATGTATTCAATAAAAAAATTAAAATAGAGAAAAAAAATTACAAATAACGGACAGCGAAATTATTATTTTCGGGATTGCCACGTAACAAAAGCTGGTTGTTATTCTGTGAAATTATTTATTTAATAAAATATGTAATTGTTATTTTATAAAGGACTAGCGGTTCATACCCGGCGTTGCACGGATTAAGAATTAAGTTTAAAATAAATTTGTGAGGGTTAACAAAGGTTCGATTCGAACAGTATAGATTTGCATCTAAAATATATCAGGGGGCGGGTAAAAGGTAAAAAGGGAGGGAGGAAATGTCACTTTAGCTACCCGCCGGGTCCTAACGAATAACTTTCCAAATTTTGAGTCCAATCGGTCAAACGGTACAGATTTGCATCGAAAATATGTCAGGGGGAGGGGAAGGGGTAAGAGAATAGGGGGGAAATGTTGGCTATGTTACCTGCCGAGTCCTAAAGAATAAGTTTCCAAATTTTGAGTCCGATGTGTACTGTACAAAACTGTACCATTTGAGTCAAATGGTACAGTTTTGCATCGAAAATAGGTCGTTGGGAGGGGAAGGGGTAAGAGAATAGGGGGTAAATGTTGCCTATGTTACCCGCCGTGCCCCAAAGCATAAGTATGCTAAAAGCATAAGAATCGGACGGTGTGGATTTGTATAGAGAACAGACAGACAGACTGACATTGCGTTTTATAGGTATAGATTTATAATGAAAACTATGTTTTTGCGGGTCAAATTTTTTGCCAATTTGTTGTTTGACTCGGGGCCACTTCGGTGAGGTCGGCAGTCGGCGCTCGGCGCTGCCGGCCGGAATGTGTATCGGCTCCGCGCACGCTGCCTGCTAAGGTCGCACTGAAATAAGCGTTAAGTCATCCCGTGGAGATGTTTTTTTTTTAATTTCGTCCGCCCGCCTGTGTTGCGGCTCTGTTTCTGTTTCTTGTCACACCGGCGACGTGACGCACAGCTTTATTTACGTCGAGTATTTCTTGTTTTGCTATTTTAATTTAGACTGTAAACTCTTCTATTGCTTGCCCAACGTAACTTGGCGTGTTTTGAACTAAAACTCGCCCCGCCCGCACCCGGCGGTAACCCCTCGCCCTGTCATTCAGTTCATTCCCGTCTTTGAGCGCGAGCTGTGTCATCTTGATTACCAATATACACTGAATTATTATGTCCAAAACATCCTAAACAGTCCGGGATGGTGCAAGAACAATTGCCAATGAAGTATTAAAGTTATGCAAAGCTGATAAAAACAATAATGGACCGATATTACCGTCTGACAGTTTGACAGGTAGAACGGCCGCTATTACTGCATGGTTTCTTTAGTGCTGCCCGACCGAATTTCTGTATTTAATACGACACCGGTCACCGGACATTCTGTACATTATGTGTTGTGTAATAAATTTATACCCTGACAACTTCTGTTACGCGACGGCGACACCCTCCCTCGCACGCCAAGTTATAGTGGTACGTCTATATTAGGTGAATTCTTTCGAGATTAAACTAGTTCACTTGTTCTTTTTTGAGTGTGTCTTATTTTAAACCAAAATTAATGTCGAGATATATTACTGATGTCTTATAGTGACTAAGCTATATTTTTATATGAAAGTATGTACCCACGGAAGTCTTTTTGTGTGTTCATAAGGCTTACAACCTATCGAACTGCTGGCTTAAGTGATCACTTTATACAATGTAACGTTCCCAATTCCACCCTTGATAGACTACGACGTGTATCCAATTTTTAAAAGTTGTATATATGTTGAACTTGCACACCTTGTTTCGTAGGTGAGTTGTATTTTTACTACCGCCACCTGCAGTCGAAAGCTTTGTCATTCCCATAATCCAATACAGATGTCACTATTGATAATGAGTTTTTTAAAGCAATATACTTAATATGTATATATGAGATTCTTCCGAATTATTAACATTGCACTAGAATACACCTGAAATTTATTTCAATTCCTTACTCCTTTTTAGGCCACTTTTTATATGTTCAGAATACATACATTTGTTTATTCTAAAAACACAATTACTGGATTTTGTCCACAGATTTATCTTAATTATTAATTAAGATAAACCATGGAAGTCTCACAGAGACGAAGCTATTAACACGGGAAATACGTGTGGAAGTTTTCATAGGGTGGCCACATGGCCTATGGGATGTATGAGGTGCAAAGTTCACAATTCACAATTCCAACGTAAGAACTACAACAAATTATCAATTTTCTTAATGTTATATATACAGCCTTGGCCAAATGTATTTTCACTTTTATTTTGATGATGGGATTTTAAAAAAAATAATAATAATTGTTTAGTTATATTTGTTTATTTATGAGCTACATATAATATTTTGTACTCAGTCCCTTTGCTCGTCCTCTTTTTGCATACTGCCTCCTAATTTTCCGCAAACGTCAGATATTATTTTGACCCATTCTTCAAAAATACATTATGTATTTCAATTCCTGTTTAGATTTTGCATTTCTTTGACTTATTTTTTTAAATAATCTTGTCGATAAATATTCTATCCGGTTTAGATCCGGTGAAATTGGCCCCTTATTTCAATTTTTAAAAACACTGTCTTGAATGATGGGGGATTCCAAAAGGTCATGGTGGTATAGCTATCAAAATTCATTCGTCTCTCACACATGAAAAATTTGCCCACCCCTGTGGACGTTATACGCTCCTTGGCCATAATGCTTCCTACACCATGTTCATTGTAGGCACCGCGCAATCAGGATTATGTTCTTCACCTGTTCTCCGACGGGCGTATACATGTAGTAATAACCATAATCTATGTATAAATAAAAAGAAAAGGAAACATGCGAGTATAAAATTCTGTTAGAAATTGGGTGATATTTTTTCTACCGGCAATATTTTATTTTACTGGCACGTACCTACATGTTAAACTATTTTACTGGCACGTACCTACATGTTAAACTATTTTATATATAAGGCAGCCATTTTTTTATTGGAAAAAAAATGGCTGCCTCGTGTCTATTTTCGTGCAGCTCCTCCTTCGTGACCGACATGCGACTTTCTCTGGTACACGTTTGTTCGAGACAGAAGAGAAGATCACGTACTTATTAAGAAATAAAAAAAATAAAAAGACTGCAGAAGAAGACTTTAGAATGTTTTTGCCATAACAATATAATGCTGATTTTGCATTAGAATATGGTGTGTTTTGATTTTATTTTTGGTGTGTGATAATATACTATCAATATACTATACGATAATACACTATTAATATTTTGTATGTATTATCTAAATATTTTGATTTATGATAATGTAGATACTATTAATATGATGATACTTAAGTTATTTTAAAATAAATATTTAATTTAATTAATTAAATTAAATTAACTTAAATTAATTTAAGTTTGTTTAAATATTTAAACAAACCTGTATTAATAGAATTTAAGATATTTTTAAACCGTTATTTTCACATCTCATGTCCGTTTCTCAATAGCGTGGTGGTAAGTAATGCTTTTTAAAAATCTATTTAATAATTTACAATATATTGAATATTATGATTATTTAAATCGTATTGTAGGCGCGAGTAATGTGAAGAATAAACAAATTGGTATCTCATTTGTTTTTACTTGTCGGTGTTTTTTATTGTCTTTGCCGCCTATTCTAAATAATCTCCAATATCAGCGGCGACCTTTGGTTCACGACAAAGTCAATTTGCCACATCTAACAATTGCTTTATTGGTATGTATTATTGACACCTCATTGAAATTTTGTTAATTGACTCTTCAAAGGTTGGAATGTTCCATAGCGTACAGCATTCAAAAACATTTACGATGTCTTTATATTTAATGTAATTTACCTTTTTTTTATTTTTATATTTTATACTAATTTTTTGATATTTATTACATTGTACATATGCCAAACTGCACAGCAGTTTTACGGCATATGTAAAATATATGCATATACCTGCATTATAACAACTTCAAAAACGTTGTTGCACGTACTGCGCACCCTGCCATTATCAAAAAACGGCAACGAAATAGCGAAATTGTACAATAAGCGAGATGTACATATTGTTTCAAACAACAGATATTTATTGTGTAGAAATATTATACATATTTTTATTTTGACTCACATCGTTGGTATCGCTCTGATCATTATCGAACTTCTCACACGTCGATAGGTACTCGCTCGTCGCTGTTTTGTTCTTTCTGTGGTTTTTCTTCGCTGTCAAAAACGACTGTGGGCGCAATGCCGTTGCGCATTTACAAAGACCCGATATTCTCGATGTTTCTGGTATAGTTTAGTTATTTCTGAATTCTACTAGAATTCTACTGAATTCTACTTCGATTAACTATACTTAATCATAATTACTGTTATTTTTAGACTCGTGACAATTTTATTTAAGTAACTTTAATAAAAATGTATTTAATATTTATACGCGTTATTAGATGATCTATATGTGTATTTTAAAATAATCCGCATGTCGACACGTTTTCGTTGATGTGATTGTTACTTTGTTACGCAATATGATTATTTGAATTTTCGCTTACTGCGATCGTCCGGCAAAGTGAGAAAATTTCACTATTTTTTCTTATATCTTCTCTTGCGTTTTATTATCAAATTTTTGTTTGAAAATACATAACATCAAAATTTGTTCATCAGTTTCCATATATTTAAAAAAAATCATATTTAAAATTACCAAACCTACAATGTTTTAAAAATTGCTCCAATTTGTGTGCCTTTTATGACTGAATGGCTCCGCGAGATGTATTTTTTCCAATAATATTACAAAGTGAACGATTATCTTAAACTGAAAGTGAGTTTGTTTACTTACAGTTTGTTTTAAAAACACTTTTTTTTAATATTTTGCCGGACGATGGCCTTAACTAAAATTTGCAGTTTAGGGAAAATTTAAAAAAATAATACTTTTATCTTTTCTTGACATCACGCGAAAAAGCTTTCAAATCTTTTTCTCCTTCGAAGCATTTTTAACATTGAGTTCCCTCCGTCTAACTGTATTTACCTCCTCGACTTCTCTTTTCACTTCTGCTCGGCACCTCTCTCGGCGACCGTTAAGATTTTTACATAATTGAGTTCTCAAGACCCTCGGATCGCTCTGCACTCCCGGTCTCTCCCTCCCGGTCTCTCCCTCCCGGTCTCTCCCTCCCTGTCTCTCCCTCTAAACGAGACACGATCTGAGGGAGTTAAGCTCGCGTGAGATGAATCTTTTTATATTATATATTACGCTACTTTTCCTCCCCTTTTCGAGTAGCTATATATTTGTTATGACACGTAATCTGTCACTGTCTAAGGTTCATTTTGAACCTTATATATATTCATCATACCCTGGCTGCTGCGACGCTTGAAGGTCTGGGCTGAATGTGTGTTACGACCTTTTTTCCCAGTGAATAAATCTAACGAGGTTAGAAATAGAGATTTCTCTTCCGAGATATCGAAAGTAATTGTTCATTGACGCTTATTAAAGTTTTTATTTGTTTATGTATGCGGTATAAAGTTTCGTTAAATATTTGTTTGTTTGTGTGTGTTTACGGTGCATAAAACCATTGAAAGAATGTGTTAAAAAGATATCCCACACTAGCAAGGAATCAAAATAACAAATCATCAATTAAAATAAACACATAAAAAAATTACGCAAAGAAAAAAATGTACACAGTAAACCAATTGAATAAAACAATATATTTTGTAAAAAAATTAAAGAGTCAACAAACCTATATGTAAAATAATGAATTATTGGAATATTTTAATATAGAAACAATCACTGCTTTAGAATTGATAGCGTGTTTTTCTTTAAAGTAGTCGAGCTATCATGGAATACGTCTAAAAACTTACAATATATACAATTGAGTTTTGATTACTAACATTATGGACATAATTGATTATGTAACAATGTCCGCCAAAATCTAGCTGATTACACGCTAAAACTAACATATTGCGATTTCACGATAATTTTATTTGTTGCGAAAGTTAATTTTAATTGGCATTTTGTGAAAAACTGAAGGAAATCAAGCAGAATTTCTGGAGAATTTGTTGCGAAAGTTAATTTTAATTGGCATTTTGTGAAAAACTGAAGGAAATCAAGCAGAATTTCAGGAGAATTTGTTGCGAAAGTTAATTTTAATTGGCATTTTGTGAAAAACTGA
Source organism: Agrypnia vestita (assembly GCA_016648135.1). Taxonomy (NCBI): domain Eukaryota; kingdom Metazoa; phylum Arthropoda; class Insecta; order Trichoptera; family Phryganeidae; genus Agrypnia; species Agrypnia vestita. The sequence continues at coordinate 43,011 of JADDOH010006932.1, read as the reverse complement.
AGGAAATCAAGCAAAATTTCAGGAGAATTTGTTGCGAAAGTTAATTTTAATTGGCATTCTGTGAAAAACTGAAGGAAATCAAGCAGAATTTCAGGAGAATTTGTTGCGAAAGTTAATTTTAATTGGCATTCTGTGAAAAACTGAAGGAAATCAAGCAGAATTTCAGGAGAATTTGTTGCGAAAGTTAATTTTAATTGGCATTTTGTGAAAAACTGAAGGAAATCAAGCAAAATTTCAGGAGAATTTGTTGCGAAAGTTAATTTTAATTGGCATTCTGTGAAAAACTGAAGGAAATCAAGCAGAATTTCAGGAGAATTTGTTGCGAAAGTTAATTTTAATTGGCATTCTGTGAAAAACTGAAGGAAATCAAGCAGAATTTCAGGAGAATTTGTTGCGAAAGTTAATTTTAATTGGCATTCTGTGAAAAACTGAAGGAAATCAAGCAGAATTTCAGGAGAATTTGTTGCGAAAGTTAATTTTAATTGGCATTCTGTGAAAAACTGAAGGAAATCAAGCAGAATTTCAGGAGAATTTGTTGCGAAAGTTAATTTTAATTGGCATTTTGTGAAAAACTGAAGGAAATCAAGCAGAATTTCAGGAGGTAATGTAATAATAATTTGTTTCCTTTTTATATTAATTGTAAAGCTGAAATTCAATAAAAAATGTCCGCCATTTTAGACGGGTTAATAGTGTAGTTGATATTTATAAATAAATAAATAAAAAACAAATTTACAATTAGGAAAGCTCAAACTTCGACAGTAGGTTTCTCTTAAATGCAGTCTACTTGAAGTATGTTTAGGACTTGATTTAAATATCTTAGAGCCGTGACACAATAAGCTAAAACATATTTTATCCACCGCGAAAACTATCATAATTCAGTTAAATTATTACTTAAACCATCATTCGATTTCTTCATTTTTGGATACATTTTTGGATTTTGGATACCCAAAGAACCCCAATGTTTCTCTCTCTTAAACCCTTCACATCGTCACAACTCCACTACCTTCGGTTTCCGCGACTTTACATTTTAAATTTAGGGATTTACAACCGACCTTCATGTTATATCATATATTTTCAAAAACGCTGTTTAGCCTATATTTTTTATCTGAGAAAATATTCACATTTTTTGTTTAAAAAATACTGCTGGTGTTGATAAATCTCTTAATGTTTACTTACATAGTCGGTCACGTAGAAAGAATTCAATCAGAATTCAAATATTATCACGTTTTATTGTGTTTCCTCGTTATTATCAATTTTCCAAAACATTTAACCTAAACGTTATCGCGGACCCAACTATCAAATTAAATATAATTATATTTTTAATTTCATTAGTACACGGTAAACGTGAATACGTTGCAACATCAAGTAATTAGGTAAGTATCAGAAATGAGTAATAGAACATTAATTATCACACATTATTTTCCCTTGGTGTAATTATTAACAAAATGGTCTCGAAGACGTTCTAGAGTCCGACGGTCCAGGCCTTTAGAATCGTGGTGGTAATTACTGTCCAAGGCCGAGCTGAACCATTGTCATTATCACGATTGCATCAGCTGACCCGACTGCCGGACTTCATTGGGTGCAGGTAATTATTTGACGGCTTACACGAGGAACAGCCAGCGTGAATTCTTCATTTTCCTTATGCGTGATTTTCCTACGGAACCCTCGGTCCTAACCTATGACCTGGTACAAGACTTCAGTCAGCATGTCTTGTTTAAGAATGTTCTAGGTTTTCACGGCCCCTCGGAATCTTCCGGTTTGTGTCTTTTGGGGTGTTATATTATAAAAATATTGATTATTTTATTTGTATATATCTACTTTTATATGAGTATTTCTGAAACATGTAGGTGAAATACCCATATAAAAGTGATATATACAAATAAAATAATCAATATTTTTTAAAATGTCAATCTACAATGTTGCTCCATCAATTGGAAAAAAAATACCTCTATTTTATTTATTTAGATTAAAAGTGTTTTATTTAATCTTTTTTTATTGAACAATTCAAAAATATTTAACAAGCAATATGATGTTATTTGTTGACAATTGTATTTAAATTTGAAATCCGAAAAACTGATTTATTTATTTATTGAAATTAACGGACACAGTCCAATAAAATATAATACACAACATGAACAATATATAATACATCAAAATAAAAATTATAGCAATTTAAATACAAAAGCAAGGACAAACGAAAATTACTTACTAGATGGAGACAAGGTCTGGACTATCTAATCAGAGATTGTTTAAATCTGGACAGACTAACACCAAAGAAGTCCAGATCCTGTCTTGAATTTATAAGACGACATAACCGTGACATGGGAGCATGAAATCCATAATTGTTTCTATGAAGAAAAAAAAATATCTATATTATATTTATTTAGATTAAAAGTGTTTTTTTTTAAACATTTTTTACTGAACAATTCAAAAGCAATTTCTTCTGATGATGGAAATGAGTTTGAAAGCTGAACAAAATTGCGTTGATCTAGAAATTTACCTCAGAATAACTTAGTTACTTACCATCACGCCATTTCCCCGTCGCCACATTCTTCTGTCCTGACATGCAACTCTCGCCTCATCCACGTTCATACATCTTCGCACGCAAGCTCGCCGGTTGTTGAGGATTCTGACGGGACCATCTTCCAGTACCTGGTTAATCTGGTCGTGCCACGTCTTGGGCGGTCGCCCTCTCTTTCTGGCGCCATCAATACTTGCATTATATATCTTTCTTGTCATTCTTTCCTCATTCATTCGCTCAACATGCCCAAACCATCCGAGCGACCCTTTTTAATTCTATTAATTATGCTAAGATCAGCTTTACATTCATTCCTAATATCTTCATTCTTTACTCTATCATAAATGGATTAATCACACATACGCCTGAGCGTCTTCGCCAGCTCCAGGATTCATTTTCCTCAGAATAAGCTGTACAAATATTATGACTACAGGACGCACCGTTCTGTATTCCGATTCATGCATATTATACATATAATTAAAATTAATAAATGTCATATAAGAATAATCTATTTACTCCCTTTCTTTTAACTCGTAGCGTCTGCTTGCTTGTCTGTCGAAAAAACTTTGGATCGATTTTTAACCCTTTTCCCGTGATCCAATCGAGCTGAAACTTTGCAGGCAGACTCGTGGCGACGATAAAAATGATCTAACAAATTTTCGTTTAAAATAATTAATAATTACAGTATAATTTTGGATTTTTCGAAATTTTTTATTACTCCCTTTCGTAGCGTCGCCCGACTCGCGCCAAACCTGTTTCAACTAGTAAATGAGAAAGGGAGTATAATAAAAACTTGGTTTTTAAGGGTTAGTTTTTTTTATATATTCATTTTTTTTCCTGTTGACGATACTTGCTTTGACGATGCTGCCACCCTAAGCTCAATGTAATTTCCTGTCATCCCGAAATTTATTGTTTTTTTTCTCTTGCTTGCTCGTCTGATTGCTTTATAAAACCAATCCTATCGTCCCTCCCAGGAGTTGATGTGCGGCTTGTATTTCTAGAATAACCCAGTTATAATATACACGGCTAGATTTTTATAAAATTAATTGGCGCGCATGTTCCCTATTAAATATTATCAAGGGTGGTATTTCATTTTTGATGGCGGTAATAAATTATGGAATAACGTTTCGTTGCAACTGGGATTTGAGCTGTGTGCTTGTTCTGCTATTATCTGTTCTTTAAAATTATAAATTTAATTAATTATATTATGCAGGATCAAACTTTCCATATTTTTTTTTCAATATTTGTGTTATATTTTCTCTATATAGAACGTTGAACTATCACTAAAGTAAAATATAAGAAATTTTAAAAATTCATTCGCTTTAATAAATGTCAAATATGATAATAATATTTTATTCGACTTGCATCAAAGCGAATGAACTTTTGATATTCGATAAAATTTACTTTCATGATGGTCTAACGTTTTACAAAAGATAAGCCAGAAATATTTATAAAAACGCAAACTTTGGTGTCAATTATCTCCGTAATTGTCGACATTACACCCAAAGTGTAAATAATATTTTCTATTGAAAATTACATTACGAAAACTCTCATGAAGTTTTTGCTACTAGGTGCAAGACACCGTGTATGTTGACTCCATAATATATCGAAATAGATTTTTTTGTCCTTTTTTTAAGGAATCAGTTTTTGTCCGTCTTAAGTGGAATGAAAGAAAAACAATAACTAAAAGTAATTAGTCGATAATGTGTGTATCAGTGGCGTGCAGTGGGTATAAACTTAGGTTATGCTGTGACCGACTATATACCTATATTCAAAATATATATATACGCATATACCTATAAGGGTATATACATTTAAAAAAAAATTAACTATGTAACTATTTTGAGTAGCTTCAATCCACAAAAATAACTGCACTATAAAGGAAGTATTGTAAACAATATTTTCTAAATAAATAAATATTTTATATAGGTATAGCTAATACGGCGAAAAATTTCAATATATTTCGAAGACGATTTATATATAATTAAATCGGGAACAATACTAATTTCAGATACGTTTCTTTTCACAAAATCAAATCAATTCACAAATCAAACATTTTATGATATCATTATGATATGACAGATAACACATGGTATTTGTCGTATTCGTATTTACATTTACCATAGAAAAGACATAAAATTGACACCGAAAGTTTTGGGTGGAATTTGTAAAAAATAACATTTCTGCATGACGTGCGCCTGGCATAGGACCTTTCGAAGAAGGACGCTATTGCACGAAACTCGCAGCATTAAAAATACACGGTTTTCTTCTCGACTTGAGTATATCTGTGGAACAAATTGGTTGGCGAAATAAATGAAGAATTGACATGAAGTTAAGCACAGAAAAGTCGGAAATAAAACTTCTAGCCGTAGGCTTACGGCTAGAATTTTAAATAAAAAAAAACCAGATACGTCACGTTAAATGGAAACGTCATAATAAATCGTTAGAAATTAAACTTCTAGCCGTAGGAGAATTACGGCTAGAATTGTAAATCAACTTTTTCTTAAGATAAGGATTATTTAATTAATATTTGTTTCTCAGAATATTTACTAATTCACAGCTTTTTTGCTTGTATGCGCTGCACGCCACTGGTGTATATATATCGTGGTTCTTTTATAAAGTAACGTACGTGTTTGCTTCAGATGCCTGGAGCGAGAGCGAATCATCAATACCGAATGCGTACCCGATACATTATGTTGATTTTCCCTGTGTAAAGTAATTTTCTCAAGTTTCTGTGGATTTGGTTAACATACTAAACTTACTAAATGCACCCGTATAGGAATTTTTTAATTAATTATAATTTTATTTTCATTTTAAGTATGTTATCAATATCCAAGCTAATTGTCTGTTTATGTTAAGCTCATTATTATATGATATTTTATCTAGCAGAATACTTAAAAGTCTATGGATCATAGCCGCCATTTTATGTGAGTGTGGGTGGGGAGAAGAGGCATGAATAAAAGTGTTAGTACATGAAGGTAGAGGGTCAAACAGTGGATTTAAACTACATGTTTAAATTAAATTGTTTTAAAAATGATCTTCCACTCTGTTTATGAAACAACGTTAAATTTAACAAACGCAGTTATTAGAAAAATGAAATAATAAAATTTAAATGGAAATTTGATATTTAACCGCAATATTAACCCTTATAACATCACATCAGCCTTGATGATGGTCGGCCAGAAATGTCGTAAAAATACAGCCAACACCCCAGAAAATATAATATCATTTTTTTTGTTTATGATGATTTTCTTAGGCATGACAACCGCAACACGCGTCCTCAAATATTCGATGTTCACCTTACCTCAGGTGTTACCAATCTACAATTTACGTTACTAATCTGAAATTTATATATTTTATTCGGGTCACTTTTAACAACATTAACTGATACCTTATATTTTAACGTTTTATTTACACATTTTTTGTACCAGTATTAGCTATTGTTGTGTGCCAACTTATACTTTGGACAATATATGTTCCCCTGTGTCAACCCACCTTTATCCCCCCCCCCTCTCACCAGGAGACTGTCGGTAATGCAGTTCTCTCTTCGTTTTTGTCGGGAAAATTCGGGACAGGGTCGAAGTTTCGGAACCTTATAGCGAAATCGTATTTCCTATTTGTGTATGTGCTTAGAACAAGATATCCAGAACAATATACAGTCCACGACGAACCAGGAAGCGACGGAGACTGGAGAATCTTCGGAATCCGGTGAGCGTTTCCAACCTTTCCTTTTTTCATCTCACGCAAGGCTCTATTCGCGTCAGCTATTATCTGCCAAAATCCCCCGAACTCAAATGTCATAACATCGTAATCTTACGTACTATAGTGTAAATCTACATAAAATATTTTGTTTGATGCTATAAAGTAAGTCTGGCGGTCGCTGGCTCCTACTGTGTAGTATTCTGTTAGTGCTTTTAAAAATAAAATAAAATAATTTCGCCAATCGTATCGCGTTCGATGTCCGCGGGTGGCTACGCACGTTCTTAATATCGATGTCACATGTTTTCATAACTCAGTTTAACTACAGCTTATCCGGCCATAAGCGGCAATAATTTATTCTCGGTGCATTACCAAATTTCACCATTCGACTTTGGTATGTGAATGGACCCGTATTGAACGTGATTTATATTACATTACACAACCGCTGTTGTAACAATTTCATCGATATTTCTTAAAAATGAATAAATTTATTTCGACCACTTGCGCAAGCGGGCGGTCATACTTTCACAGATTACAGATTCGTTCAATTTAACTTGTTCAAAGTGAGCCACTGCAGAATCGAAGCTGTTATCTTAATTTTCATTTCATTTATGTGCAGGGTGTCCCGTTTCTCGACGTCAAGCCGAAATCGGGTGATAGGCCAAGTCATAATAGTTATCAGAAAAATAAAAAATAAATCTAAGTCAGTTTTAAAAAAAAATATAAGCATTTTAAAAAAATCGAAAAAATCTACACCTGTGACTATCTTTTCACTCCTGTTGCTACAAATCTTTATTTTTATTAATTTTTATTACTATTATGTAATTCTGAATAATGCTTCTGTAAACATTTGTCCAAAATTCAAAGCCAACTGCTCCAGCTTGGAAGAAAATGTTACTTTTTGACCAAACCAAGTATTCAAAATCAATACTTTGCCCAGTTTTAACTGACTGTACTGGAAAAAAAATGTACTACACGAGGTTGGCAAGTAACTTCAAAAGTTGGCGCATTTAATAAGGATTCCAAAATGGTATAACACTTGCTCGATTATTTCTTAAATTGTGGACAAAATATTTTTTTTTTGTAATGAAACCCAGTTTTGAATATTTTTTCTTATTTATTTAAAAAGAATTCTAGTGTACCTAAGCCTTTCTTTAAGGCCCTAACTATAAACATATTGTGAAAATAACGAGTAACCTTGTCGGTGAAAATATTATCTAATATTTTAAGTATGTCCAAATTTTTCAACAATACTATACTGGATTTTTATCCCAGGGGGCATCATTAACCAAGATATCTGTCTCATAGAGAGGAAGCTATATTTTATATGTGAAAGTAGGTATGGGAGTCTTTTGGGCGTTTATGCTTACGATATGTCGTACGGCTATGTTATCACTTCACACAATCTAACGTTCACCATTTCCACCCATGATAGACTACCGCGTCTATCAAATTTTTGGATGTTGTATATATGTTCAACTTACACACAACTTGTTTCGTATGTATGTGAGTTGTACGTTTACTACCGCCACCTGCAGTCCAAAGCTTTTTCATTTCCACAATCCAATACAGATGTCACTATTGATAATGAGGTATCTCTATATTGATTGGAGTTTAAAGCATTATCATTTATATGTGTATGTGAGATTCTTTCGATTTGTTAACATTACACAAGAATACGCCTGAAAATTATTTCAATTTTAGGCGGGAGTGTTAACTACTAGATTAGCAAGCTACTCTACTACTACTACTTATGTCAATTATCAAAATACCTTCATTTTCAGTTTTGTAACTATTATCTTATCATATTATTTTCGTAACTGAGTTTGGAAATTCGGGAATCTACATAAAAACATTAATTATTTATTAATTTCAAAAATCTAACGTACATTGTATTAACCACATTGATTTTTTTAAACATCTACGGTATCTTCGATTCCACCATATCTTCCCCAGGACGGACACACAATACTGTTGTGGATTCCACGAATTAAATATATATATTTTTTAATTGTAGAACGGTAAACTTTTTACATATTTATTACAACAGTTATATGCGTCCGTCCTGACTAAGATGCAGCGGTATCGAAGCCGATAATGAAAACACTCTTTGTTGTTTTTGCAAAGTTTAAATTCTAGAGTTTCCTTTAAACCATTTTAAATTTATTAATATCCAGTTAACCTTATGAATTGTAAAGTTTTAGTTTTCCGCACGAAAACTCCGCACTCGATATTATATAATGTATGCGCCACCTTGCAGAAATTTGAAAGATGTATCTTTTCGTAAGGTTTATATTATTTTATTTGACTTGTATTAAAGCGAATGGAATTTTAATATTCCGCATAAATGTAGTGACTGCCCAATGTTTTACGGAAGATAAGTCTGAAACATTTTTTTAAATCGAACCTCCATGTCGCTTACCTCGGTAACTGTCTAAATTTCACCCAAAGTTTTCTCAAACTCAAAATTGGTTTAATATAACTCCCCCGAAGCTTTTGCTACTTGCTGAGACATCCTATTTATAAACATATTTTACTTAGAAATAAATTTACTTTGTTAACCTTTGGGTACCGGAAGATCGAAAATAGGTTCTTGAGCCGGAGCGGGGTACAACGGGACCCCTTCAGGTTTGTGTTTTCCGGGGTATTATGTTGGACCCTGCAATGGAAACCGAAATGTCGGCCGGAAAGGTCGCAATAACACGGCGTAATACCCCAGAAAACAAACCTGAAGATTCTGAGTGGCCGTGAAAACCTAGGAACATTCTTAAACGGGACCCCGGTCAAATTTGCGTTTTAATGATATAATTTTTTTAAATATTCTGTAATATCTTTAATAACATTTGTTATACGATGCTAACAATATTCTATAAAATTAGTCATGATTTTATAAGAAACTGTAGTATTTTGAAGTCTCACTGTGTGACTCACAAGCGTCCGATTGACAGAAGCCGTGCATGTGGAATGAAGTAAGCGTATCATACAGAATATTGTCGATTGCTTAGGGAAAAACATAGGTATTTTTTTCTATTTTTGACTGTCTTACTGCACATGTTCTTATTAAATTACAATAACATCACCGATTACAAAGATTACAGCTCAATATCATTAATAAATAATTAATAAAAAAATAAACTTAGTTTTCACCACTTTAGTATTGAAAAATATAAACATGTTTCAGAGCCCACGTTAGAGATAAAATTGTATACTAAAAAATATAAAAGTATAGACGAAATATAGAAAGAAATTTATATGGAAAATGAATTATAATAAAGTACCTACTTAACATGAAAATAAATTTATAAATTAAACTATATAAATAGTTTTAAAAATAAGTTTTTTGGGGTTATGCTGTACCCCGACCCGGAACGGGAGGGTTAACAACGAAAAACCTGCGGACAAGCCGACATCGCAGATTAACGGGTTTTTCTTTTGCAAAAAACTGTGTCGTAAATAATCAATTATTTAAATAAGTAAAATAAAATAATATCAGGGGTGAGGGTGCGTGCCACGACCCTCACGCCTGTCGCGGCAGGCTGTGCTCTGTGCACGCGTGCACGGGGCTAAATTGCACTAAGCCAATTAATGATCAGCTGTATTACTACTGCGCTGCGCCCACCGGCCGCGGTATTTAGCCGGCATTAAGCTAAGTGGACGCTAATCGGCCGATGCACGCCATTAAATATGTTTTTTTTTGTTCATTTTCATGATACACTTATATGTCGGATGATTGAAATCTAATTAGCGTATTTTTAATCTGTTTGTCGAACTCGGCGACTGTTGTTACTTACTGCGGCAAGTCATTTTCGATGTGTAAGCTAACTTAGCCGTGGCGTATGTGGTCGCAGTTGACTAAATCCCAAATAAAATTACTATGATTTCGAAATTGTTATCCATACTAATATATAAAGAGGTAACGTTTGCAAGTTTGGATGTAGAAGGTTATCTCTACTAGAAACTACTCACCCGATTTCAAAAATTCTTTCGCCAATATTGGACTTTCAGGGCGGGCTATATATTATATTATCCCGTTAAAATAAAAGGGCTTTTCGCGGTGAGCTATTTTACAACTAAAGTCCACCAAAAAATGGTCGAGCGATGCGTTTTTTACGAACGCTGCCTTAGCGGTAAGAGATATTTAAATACTTTATATGGAGAAGTTGTAGAACTCAAAAAGTTATATAAAAAAGTCGCGACAACATGTATGTATATGTTGATGTTAATACACAAATTGATAAAATATGACTAAAAGTTACTAAAAATTTATATTATTTATTGATTTGGCATTTACTTTGTGGAATGACATGATAATTTAAAGATAAATAAAATACTTGTGTAAGACAGTGTACAACTGTGCAGATGAGAATATAAACATATAAAGTATATTCTCACCTGTAGATGATAGCATCTGTGGCTCTCGAAACTAGTCGTGTATAAATTGAACTCAAAAGTGGTCTTACACAAGTATTTTATTTATATTTAAACTAAAAATTTAGTCGTGCGAAGTCGCGCCGGTAAGCTAGTTATTAAATAAAATGAAAACTAGGCTTTATGCTTTTTTAATATCATACTCTGAATTAGATTTTTTTATATTTAGATTTTTCTTAATATTTCAGTTTAATTGCAACCAATATGTCCTTGGTATTGATCATTAATAAAAAAATATAATAATATGAATTTTTACAATACAGTGATCGTGCAACGTTTTGCAAAAAATTAGTAAATAAATAATTTCTAGCTTTGATATTGAATATCTCATAACTGTTGATATTAGGTCATGGTTGCTTGAACATCTTCGACCCATAATCAAGGCAGGAATCCACTTGTAAAGTATTGTGTTAAGTTAAGTTAAGTTACACCCTTGTATAATAAACATTGTAAAAAATACGCTGGATGATGAAATAAGCGGTGCTCTCGCGCAACGCAGTCTGCGGGGAATCGCCGCTGAAAACTGGACCGGCACCGCGTCCAGCCGTACAGCGCAGTTTGGCCGCAGGAGTGGCAGCTTTTAATTGCGACAATTGGGGCGGCTAATTGGATTACGATGGCGACCGGAACCGAAATCCGCCCGGCGCCGCTTCCCGGCGTGCCATTACGGCGGATTCGGGTCACCGCTGTTTGTTTGCACAGTCGGCACGCTGACGGCACCCGAGGGACCAGCTATTTATTTCGCTGTAGCGAATTTACCCCGTAATGCGTTATGCCGCCCGGGGAGAGTCAAATTTAAGCGGAAATCGGGTCGACCGATCGGTACCAACGCCGGTGTACGGAAGTGAAGCCTGGAGAACACCACGGGCCGTGGTAAGTCGTGTGGGCTTATCGCGAGAGGTGGTATCTTTCTTAGATAATGCAGCCAGAACATTGAAAGTAATAATAAATGAATAAAATAAAATAATTAAAATAACAAATTATTGGAAATAAGAAAAAATGGCAGTGGGCTGGACATATGGCTCGACAGGAGGATACTAGATGGGCACCCAGAATCCTACAGTGGAGGCCCTGGACAAAAAATAGAAGCGTCGGAAGACCTCCCAAAAGGTGGTCTGATGATATAGTGTAGCAAGCAGGAAGAACCTGGAAGCGAAGGGGGAGAAACAGAGATGAGTGGAAGAAAATGGAAGAGGCCTACATCCAGCAGTGGAGAGAAACAGGCTAAGGAAGAAGAAGAAGAAAAAATGTCAATAGTAAATTGAATATCATAAATAACCAGGATAACTAATAGTTATCTTTTAAATTTGTTTTCGTGTTAAGTAGGTACTTCATTATTATTCATTTTCCATATATTATTTTTTCTATATTTTGATTGTCTACACTTCGATTTTTGAATTTAATTTGTTAGTAGACAATAGGCGCGATGACAGTATTAAAGAATAAGTGATTTCATAGAAGAAAATATTTTGAAGGGATTCTTAAAAAATGATCCAGTTTTAATGTATATATTGAGATTAATAAGATTTTCAATAAAACAAAAGTATAAAATTGTGCAATCCGCCATTTTAACCGAAACACCGGTCAGAGCGAATGACGTCACGCCTCAGTACCCGTCACCATGTCTTTGAACCGTTACCATGGACACAATGCAATGTTTACTGAGGCTTGACGTCACGTAGACGATATGACAGCTGCGGGCGTTTTCGCGCGATATTAAAAATTTGTAGATTAAAATGCAATTATTTGTGTAAAAACTTAGTTTATTACTGAAATAATGTTATTTTCGGTAGTAGTAGACGTGTACCTACAACATAGAATGTTATTTCAAAATTCTATTGTATCTATTGTCAGGCCTATTGTATCCTAACGAAGGGGCCATGGGCTCTAACATATGTTGATATTATTTCAATAGAAAAGTGGTGAAAACCAATTTCATTTTTATTAATTATTTATTTATTTAACGCCCTTATGGGCTTTTACAAATATACAGAATAATTTTTTTTTAAATAACATAAGACAGTTAAAATAATAATACAGTTAAAAGGTAATAATAATAATAATAATACAGAAAAACATAAGACAGATAAAATAATAATACAGTTAAAGGTACAAATAATAATAGTTAAAGGTAAAATAGAAAAATTTATTGTCCATTTCGTTTACATATAAACAATTGTATCAGCTTTGTCCTATACACAGTTATACTATCAGCAAAAATGTCAGCCGCCTCTGCATGTTTATTCCCTAATTAATTATATTATATTATAATAAAACAAAAGCCTAACGTTATATAAGAACGTATAAGAAGGTCCTTCTGAGAGAGGTTTCCCGTGGTCCCTTTTTCAAAAGGGCAATTGCGGATGAGCTTCAAGTTCCACGGACAATTCATTCTTATTTCAATAAGCTGGTACTAGCTATTTTTGTCAATTTTTAATACCTTGGCCACGCAACGTTTGTCTTCGCATTTTTTTGTGATAGTCAACAAAATTAAATTGTACCTGTACTTTTTTGTATTTTTTATATACTATTTCTTTACATACAACGCGTGTCATTATAAACCGCTTACGACATTTCCACAAATACCCCGTGTAAACGAGGGAAACTCGATTACCAGAAACATTCGACATCGCGTGATCGATGGGGTTTCTTCAAATAAGCCATCACCGACCGTAAGCCGTCGCAGTGAGGCGAAAATAATAAGGAAATCGTAAAATCGATATTTTCGTTAGTTTTTTGAAATTAATAAAATGTAATATGTTATTTGTCATCCAGTCAACAAAATGAATTAAGAAATGTGTTGGGTCATCTCATTAATAATGCGGTTGTTTCATGGACCAAGAGTCGGAGGAGAACGAGATAAACTACCCGCATCAGGCAATATTACAGCCCGGAGGTGTGTCGTTTAAGGAAGAAACACGCATACACGCAATGCTTACAATCTGCGACCGCGCAAGAAACAACAAGTACGTCCTTGACCCCGATAGGGCATTCTCCTGAGGACAATGTGATATAACTCCACCGAGATGTTGAGAATCGGAACGGTTCGTATAAAATATCCATTCTTTCAATACCTAAATTAGTTTATCCTGATTTTGACAAATGAAATAAGTATAAAACAAGTGAATCAAATTTTTTTTGAAGACATGCTTTTAATATGGGGTAACAGTTTCACCGCGAAAAAGTAAAGGAAGTGCACATGAGTGTGAGATCCTAATTGCAGAAAATACTGCGTATATTGCGCATCAACACTCTGAACCCGTATGTTAAACGTTAATTTTTTTGAAATGGTTTTTTTAAACCAAAGTTATCCTGAGATATTAGAAAACTAAATTCAACAAGACCATTATTTATCGATTTTGAGATTTTGTTCCGATGCCTAATGTCAAAGTTGAATCTGCGGACTATAAATAAATGAATAAATTTGAAATCGGAACATTTTTCATACTACTATTGGTGAATGTCCATACTACGTAGGCATTTAATGGAAAATTATTAATTTTAATAGACATAATGACCAAATCATGTCGAAAATGATTTTTTAATGTATACTCATCCACTTTACATACATGTTAAAAGTTTCAGAGCTCTAGCTAGTCGGGAAGTTGGTGAAGAATCAATTACAAGATTCCACCACAACAAACAAACCACAAACAACCAAAGAGAGTTAAATAAAAGCATGCAAAACTGCATTATTTATAGTATAACCGAATATTTCGTAACATTGAAGGAACAGTTACGCCGTTTCTCCTGTACTAAAATGTAAAAAATAATAAAAAGAAAAAAAAAAATTATAGGACAAAACAATTTCTTTGCTTCACTCTCCAAATAAAAGCGGGGCGCTTTCCCTCCATCTGTATCAATATCGATTTTTTTTCTTCTTTTTATCATGTACTTTGAAATATAAGCATATTTAAAAAAAATAATGTAAGCATAATTGAAAAAAAAATAAGCATATTTATTAATTTTTTGTAAAAATATAAGTTTTTTTTTCATGTAATATATTATTAATAAATCTACAGTTCTAATTAAACCTCCGTATATTATAATATATGGATGGGGCTCCATATATTGTAATATTCCGTGACATCAGTGTTTCTTATAAAATGATTTAAACGAATGTCCTTATACGCATCCGTCCACACAGACGTGAAAACCCTTTCTGCAGGTCAAAGCTCGAAATAAATGTCTGACGCTCAGAGTATTAATATTAATCATGTTCTCTCGTGAATCGCCGATCTTTCTACGTCACGCTAGCATCAATCAGTAAGGTGACAAATATTGCCGTCTCATCACCTTGACAGGGATCGTTAGCATTGATTTGTTTTATTTAAATCAATGCAATAATACCGGTAAAATTATTGTACCGTGCCTGTCTCAAAAGAAGAATCTGTGTTGAGACGGGTAAAGTTTTCTAAAAGTAATACAGGGTGTAACAGAACTAGCCCACAATACTTTATGGGTAAATTCCTGTCTTATTCGAAAATGTTACACCATCAGTGTCCTCATATTAATAGGTACGGAGATAAACTACTTCAATGTTTGTGTTATTTTTCCAATATTTTTTACATTTATTCTTTAAAACATAATTTAAAATCGAAAAACAGATCAGTTTGAAAATAATTTCTATGTTTTTCTTAAAAAAATCGAAAAAAAAAGCAATTGTGGTATGTATTACAGGGGTATGCAATTTACGAAGTGTTATGTTTCTGCTACTTGATAATTTTTGGTTTGTTACCAAGTTGAAGAATGCAATTTTGTTTGTTGACGGAAAAGTGCCAGGCTGATGCGGTGTAATAAGTAGCATGCCTGCCCGGAATCCTGGGTGATCTAGGTTCGAATCCCGATGGCAGCCAGAATATTTCTTCGTTGATTTGATTTTTCTGCGCGTCTTTCTAATTGATTAATAAATTTGATTTTAGATCTTATTCATCTTAAAGATACGCCTTCCGGTCCTCCTCATATTTGATTTAAACAGACTGCGCTGCTTTCTGGCACCAGATCGCAGGTTCGGGCAGATTTCCCAGCATTTAGTCTCTGCACAACGCAGTTCTCTGGTGTCGCGCAGGCCTTCCTATAGTGGGGCAGCGGCGGACCCGGTCCAGCCGCGTTGCGTCACATCCGATGTACCGTTGCGGAGAGTTAATTTATGATCGGTAGGAAGCCGTCACGTGGCCGTCCCGGAAGGGGAAGTAGCCGTGTGCGCGGACAATGGCGATCATTCCCCGCTTCCTGTTTGGTCCGTGCGCGGCCGACGGTATTCCGTTTTGGGATCGTTAGTCGTTACACTTTATTAGCGACGCTTTTTGACTGTAGAGGTTGCGTTGATTTGTGCGGGTTCACCACGCGCGACAGGGATTGTAGCGAAGCTATAATGGCAACGGGCAGGATATGTTGCAAGGCAAGATTCTGCAAGATGGACCTTGGGAAAATAAGAGGCGTCAGAAGACCTCAAAAGAGATGGGCCGACTATATAGCCGCTGTGATGGGGAAGAAATGGCTACGACTAACAAGTAACAAGGAAAAATGGAAGGGTATGGAAGAGGCCTATATCCAGTAGTGGAGAGATGAATGTTAAGGAAGAAGAAGAAGACCACACGCGACATCACAGATCATTTTTTTTGTATAGGTATCTTTGAAAATAAAGACATTTTTCAACGGCGGGCATATTGAATGGTTTATGCGACTTGCGCATTAGTTGAAAAAAATGTCAACCTGGAGACGGTTGAATAGGACCGATATGGAAGCTTTTGCTCTCAGAACGGTCCTGGGTAAGCGGTGGATACCATTCACTGGTGAAGCCATCGTCGCTTTCGTTTTGTCATCGCAGTCATGAGCCCTGAGCAACCCTATAACGACTCCCAAATAGCTGTGTCTCTGTGAGGCTTGCATAATTTATCTTAATTAAAATAAAATTATTAATATTTTTAATATTTAAAGCATTAACTTTGTGGTTAGACATTATAACAGAGTGTTAATTAAATTAGTATAAGCCACTACCAGACATAAGATTTTGTAACACCGTCCCTTCTCACTCTCTCTCCCTCGTAGATTCCTGATTGTTCTGTAGGCAAGTTAGTGCATGCTTGTCTTTGACAAGACTTACACGCATGTGATAAATATTGGTGAAAGGTTAACGTGAAATAAGGTTTGTGGTATATAGTGTTGTGAACATAGTAGTGTAGTGTTGGTCCTGACGAAGAGACGGGTACGTCTCGAAACCGGCAGACCTAAAATCTGGTATTGGTTTATACTAATTTAACTAACACTCTGTTATATAATAATAATAAAATTATTAAAACAGTACGAATTTTATCACTTCAGCAGACAATGTAACATCGCTGCGGCTATCGTTTTTTTTTTATAAAAGTTTGGAATTATACAAAAAATGGCTATGCTGTACATAAGATACCTGTTTCATATTCACCTGGTGCGACCACGTCTTTGGGATCAACTCGACAAAGAGGAAACTTAGTTTCAAAAGAACTGTTAATCCAAAGTTTAAGATTCACAAGTTTCGGGCTTACAGGAGATGAAAACGTTTGAACATCGTAAATCAAAATTCAAGAGATTTCTCCCGAGACTTCAGCGGCATTTTCGTGACATTCTTCTAACCGGACCATTTTAAGTTACCCTGAGTATTCATGGATTGAAAAAAACTAAAAAAAAATCTAGAAAAATATAAAAATAAAATAAGTATATAGGGCGATTTTTTACTTGTGACAAATTGCACAATCGGCCGATGAAAAAACAGTGACGAAGCTAGTATTTCATTATTATTACAATATAATTATTTAATGTTAAATTAACTATATTTTTATATGTACGTTCAGAGAATACAATTACTGGATTTTGTTCACAGAGAAATAATTATTAATTAATGTAAATTGTAGAAGTCTCGCAGAGACGAAGCTATTTTAATGAGAAACGTGTACGGAAGTCTTTATAAGGTCATCCAGGGCTTATGGCATTCATGAACTGGCTTGAATGATCACTTTACTCGATATCACGTTCACCAATTCCACCGAAATAAAATCCACACATTATATATTTTTGAAATGTTTTTTGTACGTTCTGAATCAAGACGACATCTATGGTCCTTCCCATGTCATAGTGTATATAGATTTTGCAACTGGTAATAATACCTCTATATTTTTAAATGGAATATTAAGCATTATTCTTTTTAATGTATACAGTGACATGTAATTCTTTCAAATTATTTAACTTAAACACTAGAATACGTCTAAAATTATTATTTTCAATTTTTACTTCCTTTTATTGACCAATATATAATTTTAACAATATTTTTATATGCATGTTCTGAGAACACAATTTCAATTAGTTAATTATATTCCACTTTAAAAATATAGAGGTTTATTATCTACCAGCCTTCGATCCTCGTAGCCCAGTGTATATGACACTGGCTTCTCACACCCGGGGTTCCGGGTTCGATTCCCGGTGAGGTCACAATTAATCTATGTGATTTACTCAAACCTGGGTATTTTGTGATGTGTTTCGCTTCTGTAATTGGGCTTCTTGGCCTGTAGAAGCGTAAATAAATTAAATAAAAAAGTATACAGGGTATCTGTAGCTAGTAGCAAAAATTTTACAGGTGTATTCCCGTTTATATTTTTTCTAATATTAATCTCTTTTGAATTTTTTCAAAGTTTTAATTTTTGGTTTTGAATTTTATTAGAATTGTATTAAAGCGAATGAATATTTCACAATCGATATAAATTACTGTAATGAAAAAATGCAAACATTTATTATGTATGTATATCTACATAACCATTGATATTATTAAGTCTTGATTGCTTGAATATTTTAGACTCCTTATCAAGGCAGGAATCCACCTGTAGAATTTTTGATACTAGCTATGAGAACCCTGTCTGTATGGGAATATAATTATCATGCATCTTACTCTTCTCCAGTTCCCGAACATTTCCATGATACTCCAATCTTCTTCTTTGGTCTGCCTCTAAGACGCTTTCGTTGGTGATGATTTTTGGTGTTCTTACATCTGACATTTTTGGTGTCCTGACATCTGACATTTTTGGTGTCTTGACATCTGACATTTTTGGTGTCTTGACATCTGACATTTTTTCAAAACGGCCATTCCATCGTAGCCTTTGGGGCCTGTGTGGGATCTTTCACTTGTTTTTTTTTTATTTGTTTTACTTTTCAGTTTCCTTCTTGTCCATTCTGTTTCTAAGCTATCATCTTACAGCTCGCTCGTATTTTCCTGTCACGTTTATAGCAAGGCTTCTATTGCTCGCCTAATCGCTTGGTGATTATTATGCAACCCAGCAAAAGCGACTTACGCGTGTTACATTTGAATATCCGGTTTAAAAATCCCTAAGCCCGAATTGCCACAATAGATATATAACCATTTTAATATTTCAATTTTGTACGGAAATATTATAATTTATTTTTTCTGAAAAATACAGTTGTATGGAATTTTTATTTCTCTTTATTATAACAAAAAAATACAAATCCACACAATATTTTGAACAATTTGTGAAAAAAATATACGAAAAGGTGGACCTTAAAAACAACCGTAAGAATAAAAACGTAAATTAAAGTATATTATTAGACAAAATTTTTTATTTTATTTATCTAAATGAATATCTGGCGTCCTCTAGCGGTAGATGCACAAAGGTATTTGTGAATGTTGCATCATAAAAAGCCGATTGCTTTAAAAATGGAATAAAAATATTAATCAATTAAAAAGAGACTACATGAGGGCGAAAAATTTCTGTTTACTTACCAAACTGCCGTGCGTTAATAGGATAACGCACCATCCCTGATCAAGGCCGGATCCAGGGGGGGTCATGGGGGTCATGACCCCCCCCTGGGCTGGGTCCAAGATCTAGGTGGACCTGGACCCAGTCCTAAATTATTACTTCTTGTGACTTGACCACGACTATGTGACCCCCCCCTGGCGTCAAAGCTGGATCCGCTCTTGCCCCGGATAGAATGGAGGTCCATTGGTTCGAGTCCCGGCAGCAGCCTAAATATGTCTTCGTTGATTTGATTTTTCTATATGTCTTTCTAATTGATTAATAAAAACAGTTTTAAAAATACTCAAAACATTCCGAACGGCTTAATGCAACTTTGCTGGGTAAACGACATGATTAGCTACAGGTCGACCGCAATCAAAAGACCGTTCCCTAGCTTTGTCCGGTAAGAAGAAAGCGGGGGAAAGTTGCCTGGAAAGTCCGTAAAGCAAGCCTCAATATGATATTTAGTTAAAAAAAGGTTACTTACTTACTAGAAAAACTTTTTTTGTGTTCATTTTTTGCATCGTAAAAACACAAATATTTTTGCGCACATTCTTTTGAATGCGGTCTAGCTACAGTTGCTAACTGAAAACAGATAGAACCGGACTCGGGGACTTTTTGAAACCGGCCACCCATTCGCCGTACGGTACAACCGAAAACAGCGACGCGACTCGGCATACCAAATATTGTGTTGTTGCGTCGCGCGGCTGATCGGATCGGATTACAGCAGAAGCCTTAGCAGCGCGCCCCGCGAGACCTTGCGGCGACCCAGTGCCAGATGGGCGGAGATGGGCGCTGATCCTCCGACGCGAGCCGAATCGCGACGGTGCGGGCGGGACCGCGCCGCTGACCCGCTGGATCGGGCATTGTTACTCTCGGCGGACGACCGCCCAAGGTCTCGGTGCCGCTGTCCATTGTTCGAAGGCTTCCAGAACGCCCGTGAATTTTGCGTACCAGTTTGTTTGCAATTTATTGCGATATATGTCTGCGTACTCTAATGCAGAGCGCGTGCCGTGAGCACATGATCTGTACGTAAACTTATTTATTTATTTTTATAGAATATAATGCATAACATGAACAACATAAAATACAACAGAATAAAATAATATTTCGAAATTTTCGTGATTAACTTTGTGGAAGTTCATTGTAAATGAATGTTTTCTTTTGGCTTGTAGTATATGAACGCAGAAAAACCCTGGAGAAGAATTTTATATACAGGAAAACTCACCACAGACCTTCTTAATTTATGTGAAGATAGAAAGTTCAGACCCGCGTTCTACACAAACAACACCATTAAGAAATACATTTTCAATAATAAAACTAAAACAGAACATCTAGATAATAGTGGGGTTTATAAAATTAACTGTGGGAACTGCCAATCATGCTATATAGGACAAACCGGAAGAAAAATAAAAACGCGAATAGATGAACATTTTAAAGGGATAAAAAATTTCAATATTAATTCAGAGATGGCAGACCATGTGAGATCAGAGGGACATCACTTCAAGTATGATAACGTGGAGGTGTTGCATGTATGCAAAAAAGGAAAGAAATTGGACATTTTGGAAAATATAGAAATTCATCGAAATAATGATAAAGCCTTAAACATACAAACACCACTTATTACATCCCCCCTTCTTACCATACTAGCCCCTCCCAGCAACCACTTTCATTTTCCGCCTGCCCCTCCCCCACTCCTGACAACTCCCGCCCCTATGTAGTAGATAAAATGTCTTCTAGTCTTAAGTTAGTATATTACTGAAGATGATGCAGTAAGCATCGAAAACGTTTTAATTAATTAATTTAATTAAACTGTCATTGTGTGAAGTAAACAACGTTGTGTTCTATTCATAGTTACAGAATAAAAGTTATAGCAATTTAAAACAGAAGGAAGGACAAATGAAAAGTACTAACAAGATGGAGACAAGATCAGAGGTTGATTGAATCTGGACAGACTTACACTGAAGAAGTCCAGATCCTGTCTTGAGTTTATAAGGCGACATAACCGTGACATGGGAGCACGGAATCCATAATTGGTTCTATGATGGGTAAGGAGCAAAACTTAATTATTTCTGAGTCTACGGGAAGGGATATTGAATTTTATTTGGCCCAGTAACGAAGGCACATCAGTGTGGCCATTTAATATTTTGAATATGGTGATTATGTCAGTGCTTTCTCTACGTTTTTGTTTTTATACCACCGTATTAAAAAAATATAGGTAAATCTCATTACCAGTGGCGACATTTAGGAATACAGTGTGTCCGGTGACCTTCGAATTTCAATTGGAAAAAATTCCAATTGGAAATTTTTCAGAGTTTTTATCATTTTATTTAACTTGTATTGAAACGGATGAATTTTTCGTAATGATATAAAATACTGTAATAATAGTTCCACGTTTTACAAAATGAAGTCGGAAATATTGAAACTTTGAAGTCGCATATCTCCATAACTATTGGTCGTGATAGCTTGAACATTTTCGACTCATAATCAAGGCAGGAATATAGTCCTGCGAGGTTATTAATATTTTACAAATAACCCTGTATATTAGCATGATGATCTCGATAACTGCATTAATTTTTTATATAATTGTAATTACACTCGTAATAAATCTGATAAAGTCGCGCTGCTTAGTTTCACTAGAGCAAATCTCTGCAACACTCGTGGTAAAAAGAACACTACAGACACTGTCAACATCAGCCGCGAATCGACCACCTTCCAGCAAACGCAATCGACACGGTAACACTGGAAGCGGCAAAAGCAATCTGCGAAGCCGATCGCTTTCTTTTTTCATCGATTCGTTTGTCGCAAAAGATTTGTATTTGTATACTCGCTCAGACGTAAGAAGTCTGAATTTTTTACATTTCTCATCTGGCATTTGCTACACCTCCATAAATCGCAAAAGACCAGACGAATAGTGTACGCTCTGTTCTGTTGCGGAATATCGATGGGTTGTAAGGACACGGAATAATAAAAATCGGAACGTACCGAAGCGCTGGGACCAAAGAAATGGCGTGATAATAATAAATCGGTATCTTGTTTATTTACCAGCCGTGCACCGTGAAAAACCACTGAACATAATTGAAGTAATGTTTATTAATACACTAGTTGTAACCCCGTCAAAAATGACGGAGCTTTGGTTCGCCGTAGTATATTTTGGCGATCCGCGGGGGGCGACCGTGGCAGCATGCGTAGAGCGGCCAGTTCGGGTTTGCTGGCCCGGGGTTCAAGCCCCGTCTCCGGCCGTTTAATTCGTTTTTTTTAGCCGTGAATTCGAAAGAAATTACTGACGTTACACGAAGTAACGGGGACAAAGAGACAGATGGACGGACGGACAGAAAACGAAATTATTTGTTTGATGATAAGAAGCCTGTCAAATGTCGAACATACGAGGCGTAAATTAATGGTTCGCGTCTTAGCTAGGCCGCATGCAATATTTATAGTATATTTTGACGGAACACGGAGAAGCGATGGTGGCTATGTCGTCCGGCCGCAGTGCTGCCTTCCGCGCGTTCGTGATGCGAGTCTCGTTACGGCCGTGTAATTTCGTTTTTTAGCCGCGATATTCCAGGAAGTTACGGACTTACGGGACAGACAGATAAAGAAATTATTATATTTAGATTTAGAAGTAAAACAAACACAAATTAATGATATATACTTAAATAAGAGCATGTGAATCAAATGTGTTTACCTGTGTTCTAAATGTATAATTTGTAACTGTGGTATAAATTATAATATCAAGATTAAATAAAATATGTTAGACAAGAGCAGTAACAATAGTAAATAAAAAATAAATAAAATAAGTGGACAATAAATGAACAAGTAAATAAAATAAAGAAAAGAAAAAAATTAGGTAAATTTTTACTATAAAGAATTTGCGGACGTTACACGAAGTTACATGTACAGGCAGATAGACGGATAACGAAAGTATTACAATTGGGATACTGGCAAAAACTTAATTTCAGACTTACTCCTTTTATCTCCTTTGATGCTCGGATAGAAAATTATTTTCGCAATTTACATGTTGCCGTGTTTTGGTACTTTAGTAGTACAAAACTTTCCCCCACCTTTGGGGCTCGCACACACCTCTACCCTGTTGCTGCTTGTTAGCCGAGAGACTAATTTGGCATTAAAATTGTTTCTTGTTTCTGGGTCAACAGCTGATGGCTTTTGTGTGTTGCCCTAAAGTGATCCACTTCATTTTATTTCATTAATTTTGATTAAGGTCACGTTTTAGTCTGAGGTCGTTAAAAGTCACATTTTAGTCAAAGTCGTTTAAAGTCACATTTTTTACTGAAACAGCAGCGATTTTTTAACTGAAAAAAAGTGATTTTCATATTTCTTGATAATTAAAATAATGAGTTATCGGTACTAGAAACTTTTTATAATATTCAAATATATTTTTACTTGTTGTGAATTGAAAACACAGATGAGAGAGCAAACGTCAACATGTATAAAAATGACAATACCGTGTAAATTCGACCTTTGCGTGTTGCTTGAGCCGTGCGCTGATTGCGTGTTACACTCTAATTATCTAATGTTTTAATTCCAGCAAGTTTTACGACGTTTTACATATTTACGGACAGACAGATTACAAAATGATTAGATTTATATGATATATGCAGTTTAATTGCCAGTTGAGTTCGATTAAATTCCCACCTAGTAACAATATTATTAGCGTATATTATATCTTGTCGAGTGCGTGACGCTCCCACACAATTATTTTAATACATTTTCAGATATCACCATATAGACCTCGAACCTAGTAATGGAATCATTTCTTTCACCTGTTTGAAGCAACATGTTCTCACGTTCTGGGCGGTCCTGAACGTATTGGAAAATTCCTCCACTTTAGTGAAAACGAACGCTGACACACCCTTTTCGAAAATCGCTTGTTATGCTGGTGATTACGACCCTGTTTATACACGTATCCACTTTCACGTGTACATTAATTACCCCACAACACATGGTGGGTTGTGTTAAATACACGACGTATTTAACACAACCCACCAGATAACCGAGAAGATACTATACAATGAATGAAATTAAACCACAAATACTATATGCGGATTTGGATCAACTTCCCGACAGCCTATTGCCCGACAGCCTATTGCCCGACAGCCTATTTCCCGACAGCCTATTGCCCGACAGCCTATTGCCCGACAGCCTATTGCCCGACAGCCTATTGCCCGACAGCCTATTGCCCGACAGCCTATTGCCCGACAGCCTATTGCCCGACAGTCTATTGCCCGACAGCCTATTTATTGCCCAACAGTCGTTTGCCCGACATGCCACTGCCCTGCCCAACAAGTCAACTCCCCGAAAGCCAACTGCCCAATAGCCCAACTTCGCGACAATTTACTTTTCATTTTTAAGATTTGTATTTGCATATATTTGCGAAAATACGGTGTTGCGATAGTGGGAGACAAATGAAACACGAAAAATAAAAGACTTAAACTTTGTATGAAACCACGATTTTTATTTTTATTTTTTTTATTTATTTATTAGAGACACTAACAGGATAATAGGTACATGATACTCAGATATTATACATTATATTGAAGACTATGCCCATTATCCCAATTACAAGTGTCTTCGGCACGCTATAGTAACATGTATTTTTGCAATTAATTATATTTTACATGTACATTTATGTATATTATATATTTTGTGTTTGAGTGTAGTACGACTAGTATTTAATGAATGATTGATTTAATAGTAATTAATAGTCAACTGGTTTTGCTTGACTCAGGCATCGTCAGGGCGTAATTAACAACTGAACAATAAATACACAGTAGTGCGCTCAAATGGATTAAAAGTCCTTTATATTTAACTGTAATTTCGGATATTTTATACGCACCGTATGTATTACCGAGAAGCGAATCTCGACGTTTCGTTGGATACTTATCCAACGTCATCAGGAGGACGACCTTTACCCGCTGAGGTGGAGGTCGGACTGATTAAAGGTGCTGCTTTCTAGGGCGTAAATTGTACGCACTTTATTGTGGAGGGTTCTCTTCTTCTACAATAGAGGTCGCCAGTGTGCAATATGTACTAGTTACGTCGGCGGATTTTACTGCGATTTCTCTCAAGGGTTGAATCAGTGTCGTTAGAACAGGGCGCCAAATACTTGATAGTTTGTAACTGTCATCTCTATTGAAATTGGGATGTTTGTATATTTCAATGGACTCCCTCACCGATCTGGGTATAAGGTACGGTTCTGTTGATGAGATTTTTGCCTTGTCAAATCTGATATCCGAAATTACAGTTACATATGTCTAATGACCGTAATACCAACCTTAACTCTTTAATAAGTCCTTTATATTGAATATTTTAAAAAATGAGGGTAAACAACACTTGTTTACCCTCATCAACAACTCCCATTGTCAATAACAACACGTTTACAACGTGTTGTTATTGACAATGGGAGAAATCCCGAAAACGTTCTAACAATTCAAAATAAATATAGTGGAATAAAACAGTGTTGTTTACCCTCATTTTTTAAAATATTAAAAATGAATTTCCACAAGGTTACAAACAAAAAACTTGAACATTTACCTTTATATTGTTTCGTTTTAGTGTTTCTCTTCTACCTGACACTAGATGACCCGTCAATAATGACCGTAAACTACATACAACAACATTTTTAAAGCGTTTATATTATGTATGGATATTAAAATGCCATATTTACATGCGTGTACATCGAAGTCGCGTTTAAAATATTTTTACAAAGCGTGTTTATTTTGACCGTCCCGAGGCCGCAGACGACGGAGTCATAAACCAGCCGACCGCGTGGTCCCGGCACATGGCGCGCTGCTCCAGATCTGGAGCCGTTTGTCGAGGAATTAATGGTTGCGCAAGAAACCCGACGTCCGCGCGAGATGTGATTTTATTACTCATCTCTCCGGGCTGTACAGGCCGTTCCATTAATTAAATTTTTATTAATATTTTTTTTAAGAATTAGCCGAGGACACTACTATTGCCCCAAAAGCTAACCCAACCTAACCTAACCACTCGAGATCATAATTAAAATTCATATTTCCTATGTTGCGAGACGGTAGAAGCAGAAAGAGTTGCGCGTAATCGTGGATTTTACAGCTTACTTACTCCACGCCTTTTACACTAAATTGGAAATTACTGCAAAGGTCTGGCACAATCCAACAGCTTCGCGAAGCATCTAATACACGGGACTCTATTTTCCAGTGCGCGATAATCAACTAGCGATATAATTTTCGGGAATACCCACAGGGTATCAGGTTGCGTTGACGTTTAGTAAAAATACCAGCGAGAACCTAACGGAAATAAGAGCGACCACAGACGTGCGATTATAAAGTGTCGCATAGATGAGTGATTAGTGTGAATTAAAAAATATATCTCCAGTAAAATATTCGTAAATTTATTAAATTTTATCTGCATTAATTTGAGTATCTAAATTTTTATATTAATTTGCAAACACCGTGTATTTCAGTCGGACCATCCCGTCAGTATGCATCCGTTTCGTTATATTTTTTATTTAGTGTGTTTATAAAAACGTAGTTTTACTTGAGAAATTACATATTAAGCGTAAATATATGTCCAATAGTTTTAATTCAATCAATATATATGGTATCATTGGATGGGGAAGATCATATAAAATATCATTTAACTTTATTTAGCTCAAAAAACAAAATTAAAATCATTTTAAAAAGACCCAGAACATAACCCACAAACCAATTATTCAAAGATTTTTGTGTAGCTACTCTAATGGAAATTTTTGAAAAAATAGCAACACTACAAATTTTTAAAGAATATTATAAAATGGATTCTTTAACCTCTAGGTCCATAAGAGCAATCCTTAATCTAAAAATACCCAAATATAAAACAAGCGCAGCCCAAAACCACTATTCCTTTGCAGGAATAAAAATTTCAATTCATTACCCGATAAAGTAAAAGAAATTAAAGACCAAACGTCATTTAAAAATTAACTTTTAAAAATTTAACGAAACAATCTCGTGAAATTTCCATGAGCTTATATATATTTATTTATTTGTTTCTTGATATTCTTAACAACTTTATTATAATTTTTATCATTTTTATAAAAATAATATAATGTGACTTTACTCCTCCCGTAAGCGTCAGCTCCTTTATGGCGAGTACCTTTATGGTACCTCTGTATACGCCCGCTTTGAAATAAGTCCAGCTTGATATACTTCTTGTTCGGACGCGAAATTTTTTGTTCAGTAGGCAACTCGGAACACAACTCCAAAAAAGCCCAATCGAACCGTAATAACATTGTTTGGATTGACCAGACAATGTCGCATTTCAGAAAAATCCCGAGGAGAAGAGAAAATAAATTACTTCGGACAGATTTTTAGTAAACGTCAAATCTGACGATCCTCAACCAGGCCCAAGTGGAGAAAGAAGGCAAAAAAACAGAAAATTAGAGTTTACATATTTTTATATGTGTGTTCCGAGAACAAAGTTACTGACTTTTGACAGAGGGATACTTATTTAGCAACATAAATTATGGAAGTTTTACGGAGATGAAGTTTTTCATGTGGGAAATGTGTGTATAAACCAGCTGTGAACCATATGTGAACGAAACTGAATTAGAACATACTTTATCTTCATAATCACATAATCTTCAAACATAATCTTCAAATTTTTTATTATGTGTGGAAGTTTTACGGGTGTACGGATAGTATTTATGTAATTAACAAATATATACACTTTGTTTCAATCGCCAATCAGATATTAAATTCAATTGTAGAAATAACCAGGTCTTTTTTGCAAGCAGTTACCTTATAAGCTGTTTTCACATTAATACTTAATAAGTTATTCATATCCTATATATTTATTTTTTGATTTTGGTAATGTCAACTTCGATTTTTAATTGTTAGGTTGTTTCCTGATAAAAGACCACTGACTCCGAAACGTGTTGATATTTCAACAAATTAGTGGTAAAAACAAATTGTGTTGTTAATTATGTAAATAATGTTACCACAAATTAAAAAATATAAAAATATTGTTTAAATTAATGCAACAAAACTTTACGGGTAGATTCCTGTCTTGATTATGAGTCAAAAATGTTCTAGCAACCATGATCTAATATTTATAGTTATGGAGTTACGCAATTATTAAATAAGTTTGCACTTTTTCCAATATTTCTGTTTTACAAAACGTTGAAGTATCATTACAGTAGCTTATATCGATTACGAAAATTTAATTCGTTTCAATACAAATTAAATAAAATGATAAAAACCCTGCAGAAATTCCAAATGGAATGTTTTCCAATTGTAATTGAAAGGTTTTTATTAGGTATTTTATTTGACTTGTATTAAAGGGAATGAATTTTTCATATTCGATATAAGTTACTGCAGTGATAGTCCAACGTTTTACAAAAAATAAATCAGAAATATTTTTTAAAAAAAATGCAAACTTAGATGTCGCATATCTCCATCATTGTTCTACGATCATGACTAGATATTGGGGATGACGCACGCGGACAATATTTTTCTACGCTTTCGGAGAGATTCATTTCGAAGTGATAATAAATAGCATCGTTCATATATTTTGACCAATGCCGTTCGGACAGCCCGCCGAGCCTGGCCGCGTGTTGTAAAGAATATTACTTCACCGGAATGTGACGTAATGATGACCGCGCGGATCGGACGATATACCAACGGTCGTATCGTACAATGGCGCCGGCACGCTGGTAGATTGTGCCGAACAGTTGACAGTTACGTATACGTGAGTCGCGTTAACTGTGCGGTTGTGTAGTGATTGTCAGGTGACGTGGCTGTGGGAGGCAAATTAAAACGCTGAAACGATTTAAAGTTTAACTTATTACCGGAAAGTTAAATAGGAGTTCCGTTCCTAAATTTATAGTCACTCAATGTTTCCAAAATATTTCACACACTTATTATTGCCCTGTCGATTCGCACTATTTCGCGTTGTTATTGCTTTGATCACTTTCTAGTAAAGTTCGCGCGAAGAAAAACTTTCTGCGCTGCGCTCCGTTGCTAATATCACGTGGGTTAGACTAGCGGTATATAATGGCGTTCTGGTGCCAACTCTGATGCATGGAAGTGAATCTTGGAATTGGCAAAAAAGGAATGAAAGTAGACTGAATGCGGTGGAAATTCGGTCACCAAGACGCTTGTGAGCAAAATCTTTGGTCGATAGAGTGAGGAATGAACAAATTAAAATTGAATGTAACGCTGGCCGCAGTGGGTAGACAGAATAGAGAAAGGAGTGCTGAGATGGTTTGATCATTTAGAACGTATGCGCGAAGAAAGGATGGTTAAGAAAATATTCGGGGCGAGTGTTGAAGGCAACAGGAATAGAGGACGTCCGCAAAAGACCTGGCATGATCAGATACTACAAGTAATGAAGTATGACCCTGTTAAAAGCCTCAACAACCGTAGATCTTGCATGAGAAGATGTCTGAATGTAGCCAAAGCAAAAGTGGTGCGTCAAGATAGAAGAATCCTCTCTACGTACCCCTGCGGAGAAACGGCGTGATGGTTAGTTAGTTAGTTAACCGTAACGAATGATCGGTTCCGCGTTGCGTGATGCCCTTGTATTTATAGTTTAATTCCTTAGAGATTTTTCGAGAGTTTTGTAGAGCGTTCTAGACGATTCCAAAGTGTTTCGTAGTGCGTCCAGTATGTTGAGGAATTTTCGAGAGAAGTCGATCGTGTTGTTGTCCTTAAGGCGCGCAATTATTTCGTTACAATATATTAAATTAACTGGTAATCTGTCTCGTGACTTTTGTCTCATGTCGATCAGAGTACCGGTCAACCGGTCACTGCGGATCGCTTGCTCTTCCATCTTGCCGCATCAAGGTAAACTCTCCCCTCTCCCGTGTATTAGCAAGAGGCTCATGCGGCCTAGGGCTTCCAATTAATCGGAGAAAAAATATGAAATACTATATTACTTATGCATTTTTTTTACTAGTAAACAAGGGCAGGTAGACAAACCGACTTATTTTTTTATATAATTAAGAAGAAACTTTGTATTAAACCACTAATTTGTTGAAATATCAACATGTTTTATTATTATGTTTACATGTTATTGTTTTTTTTTCTCTTTAAACTATATATTCTGTTAATGTACACTTACCTATCTATTGTAAACGCCATATACGTCGTTAATTAATAAATAAATAAAAATGTTTCGGGGCCAATGGTCCCTTCGTCAGGACACAACGTATACTCAATTTATAAAATAACGCGTCAGCATTTTAAATGTTTTTTTTGAACAATTAAATCATCCTGAATACGAGTACGTCTCACTGCCAAATTGTTCAGGAAGTGCGTGAAATATTGATTACAAGATAGTGACACTAAATAAAAGCATGTAAAAATGAGTCGGTT
This sequence comes from Agrypnia vestita, assembly GCA_016648135.1. Classification (NCBI taxonomy): domain Eukaryota; kingdom Metazoa; phylum Arthropoda; class Insecta; order Trichoptera; family Phryganeidae; genus Agrypnia; species Agrypnia vestita. The sequence continues at coordinate 12,232 of JADDOH010006932.1, read as the reverse complement.
TATGTTCCCATTTGAGACTGCGTCATCTACGGCTCCCACGTCCTGGAGATTCAACTGTTCAAAAGTTACGCCAGTTAGTAATTAAACCAATTTTGTAAAAGTGATGAATGATTATCGTGTTGTCATCCGCGATACGTCTCTCCGCCAAATTTCGGAGCGATTGTCGGTCGGGACGTGGGCCGGTCGGTTAGTTGACCGGCAGTCGGCGCGCCGGCCGTCGCACAATCGGCGGCCAGGCCTGGCGCGGCCGACAGCGTCAAACTGGCTGGACTGGTCGGAGCGCAGCCGCCCCGGGGCGCAGACGGCCGAGCGTCGCGTAATCGCTCAGGAGAGAAACCACCGCCTCCCCTCGTCTCCGCGGGGGCAGGCAGAGACGCGCTCTGCGCTCTCCTTACGTCACACCAGCGGTAGAATACTTTATTACTGAGCTCTACGGCTCGTGGTGCCTTTCTTTCGGTACTGATTTCGAGGATGGCAGTACGAAAACATCAAATAATTGAAAGCGGGCATCAACGTAACGATCACTCATTGATCGCTATTATATTGGATGTTTCGTGGCTAGTAGCAACACTTCGTTTCTTTACACTTTTGGTGAATTGTCGATAGTTACGGAGATAAGCGACATCAGAGTTTCCATTTTTTTAATCTCAATATTTCTGATTTATCTCTGGTAAAACGTCATAAAAGTGATTTATAACGAATGTTAAAAATTAGTTCACACTGATGCAAGTCAGATAAAATGATTAAAACCTTGCAGAAATTGTAAAAATATATTTTTGTCATTTTAATTGACTTTAATTAAAGCTAATGAATTTTTAATATTCCATATAACTTAGTGTACATAATTTATACATAATTTAACAGGTTAAAGTTTTACAGAAATATTTTTATATTTTGTAAAACGTCAGACTATCTTGAAAGTAATTTATGTAAAATATTAAAAATTCATTCACTTTGATAAAAATCAATTAAATAATTAAAAACATTTCAATTTTTATTTGACGTGAATTTTTAATATTCCATATAAATTACTTTTATGATGATGATACTCCCAACATTTTGCAAAAGAGATCAGAATATTTAAAAAAATGCAAAATTTAATGTCGTTTATCTCCGTAAATATTGACATGTCACCCAAAGTGCAAAGTATTATATTCAATTCAAAATTGAATGAAGAAGTCTTCTCCGAAGTTTTTGCTACTCACTTAGAGACCTCCTGTATAACATTGTACATTACGTTAATGTTGGCGTTGTGACGTTCGACAGATGTCTTGATATATATATATATATATATACTAATATCAACTAATTTCGAATATCTGTCTGTCTGTACGTTAATCGCTGAAATCGCAGCAACAACACTGATTATGATGACTGGCCGCTAATAAGGCCCGGGCGCCCGAGTGTGACACGTCAGTCAGCGCGCGCCTCATGTTACACGCAAGGGTCGTTATCAATTATTATTATGTTCCCCGTGATTTTTCACGGTTTACGGCTATTTCGTTTTTATTTATTGATTAGCTGTAACCCGTCAAAAATGACTATACTTTTACTTGATATGTATTTATTTATTAATATTAAAAAAAAAACGAAATTTCGGACGTTACAGAAAGTTACGGACAGATAGACATACAGCAAAATTATTATTTATTTATTAGTTCGTTGTATTTGAGAATAAGCTTGTTCGAGCAAAAAATCTGTTAGTCTCTGGTCGGGAATTTTATAAAAGGAAATATACCTATGAGCGCGGAGTTCTCTGTGTGTGACAGTTGCTAAGAGACAGATTGTTTTGGGACATCTCGAATCAACGGTTGAATTTGGTCGCGGCAGATAAAAACTATAAAACATAATTAAACATTTGGTGTGTTAAAGTGGTGCTTTAAGCGGATTTGGTAGCTACACGGAAGAGAGCGGAGATCGGACGGAGAAACACGCCAAAGTTCCTGAAAACTGGTAAGTGGCATCTTTCATATCTAGAGAGCTTCTAGTTCAATTTTTCCCTGTAGGAAACCCAAACCAGAGTTAAAGTTAATCAGAAAATTGCTCCAACAAAGCTTATCATCATAAAATGAAGTATCGACTCTTTAAAACCATTGTTTAACGTGAGTGTTAACATTTCCTCATTATTTTAATGTATTTTTTTAATGGGTGTCCATTAATATTTCAATAAATACTGCGTACTTATTTGAACTCACCGCTATCTAGCAAGTCCGCCCTTTAGTAGCAGCTAACCGCTAGGTGGACATTGTTCATATAACAACTGTGTCAATCGTTAATTGTCGCCATTCCGAGTTCACCGCGTGGGGGAAACTGGGTGGGGACGGGACGCAAACGCCAATTTAAAATGTTTGTTTATATTCAACGTCAAAACTGCCAGATTGCCAAAAAACATAAAGGTCTTCGGACCCCTCTTTTATCCTCCCAAGGGTCTCCACTTCGGAACTCTACGAGTCCATCTTCTGTCATCCTGCTTTGCAACATGCCCTGCCCATTGCCATTTTAATCCATGATATCCACTACTCTTGTCTAATTTCATCATTTCTTATTTTCTTACGCTTGTACCAAGCATGGATCTCTCCACGAATCGTCACCTGCATTTGAGCTTTTTACTCCCTTTATATTAACTCGTGGCGTCTGCTTGCTTGCTTTCCGGCTTGCCGTCAAAAAAAATTTTGGATCGATTTTTGACCTTTTTCCCGTGATCCAATCGAACTGAAACTTGGCAAGTAGACTAGTGGCGACGATCAAGAAGATCTATCAAATTTTCGTTAAAAAAATAATAATTATGGTATAATTTTGGATTTTTAGAAATTTTATTGGTTTTTTCAAATTGGAATCATTAGAAAAGTTTGATTAGCAACGGCGGCCCGATAACGTCGCGGACTGTTTTCTAAATTTGAATTACTCCGTCGATATACATAATAGGTACTTCACTACGAATGTCGAAAATCTAAATTGACTGACAAATATTTTTAGAATTTGATCTTCAAAGCATGAAGTGTCTTATCAAAACTCAAAACATCTGACATTTTAGAAATATATTAAATTACTGTAAGTTTAGTGCTATGTTATATGATTTAATTTGTCTTTAATTGCTATTATATTTTACACAGAAAGGGAGTATAATAAAAACTTGGTTTTTATGGGTTACTTTTTCTACATCTTTCTTTGTGTCATAGATTCCACTTAATACGTCATCACTGGCAGTGTGCACGATTTGTTTGCCAGGGGATTTAATTATTCACGATACTATAGACGTACCATTATAACTTGGCGTGCGAGGGAGGGCGTTCCTATCGCGTAACAGAAGTTGTCAGGGTGTAAATTTATTACACAATACATAATGTACAGAATGTCCGGTGACCGGTGTCGTATTAAATACAGAAATTTGGTCGGGCAGCACTAAAAAAACCATGCAGGAATGGCGGCCGTACTATCTGTCAAACTGTCAGACGGTAATATCGGTCCATTATTCGCTTTTTCAGCTTTGCTAAACTTTAATACTTCATTGGCAATTGTTGTTGCTCCATCCCGGACTGTTTAGGATGTTTTGGACATAATAATTCAGTGTATGTTGGCAATCAAGATGTCAACAGCTCGCACTCAAAGACGAGAATAAACTGAATGACAGGACGAGGGGTTACCGCCGGGTGCGGGCGGGGCGGATTTTAGTTCAAAATTCGCCGCACGCCAAGTTACGTTGGGCAAGCAATAATTGAAATTATTTTGCGGACTTTCTTGTAGCCCGTGGGCGTTGGAGAGGTTCTGCGAGCCGTGCTTGTCGGCTTCTTCGATTATTTATTTTTTATGAAATCGGCCAGAGATGGTGAGCCGGTGAAAGTTTATTGTCAGGAGGCTGACCGCACGCATTAAAGTAAGTGGTGTCTCGAACGTAGCAATCGCCAGCAGAAACTTGTCAACCGACTCAATTGAGCAAGGCGCAAAAAATACATTTTTCAAGTAATAGTGCCTTCTGCAGTCTTGAAAATGACCGGAAACTCTCTTTTTTACTCCATTTATATTAACTCGTGGCGTCTGCTTGCTGGCTTGCCGGTGAAAAAACTTTGGATCGATTTTTAACCCTTTTCCCGTGATCCAATCGAGCTGAAACTTGGCAAGTAGACTCGTGGCGATGATCAAGAATATCTATAAAATTTTCGTTAAAAAAATTAATAATTATAGTATAATTTTGGATTTTTAGGAATTTTATTGGTTTTTTCAAATTGGAATCATTAGAAAAGTTTGATTACGGCGGCCCGATAACGTCGCGGAATATTTTCTAAATTTGAATTACTCCGTCGGTATACATAATAGGTACTTACGAATGTCGAAAATCTAAATTGACTGACAAATGTTTTTAGAATTTAATCTTCAAAGCATGAAGTGTCTTATCAAAGCTCAAAACATTTGACATTTTAGAAATATACTAAATTACTGTAAGTTTAGTGTTACGTTATATCATGTTTTAATTCTTTAATTTTAATCTTTAATTGTTGTTATATTTTACAAAGAAAGGGAGTATAATAAAAACTTGGTTTTTATGGGTTACTTTTTTACCTACTTGCTTACTTACCATCACGCCGTCTCCCGTTATACAGGGTTATTTGGAAAACATTAATATCCTCGCAGGACTATATTCCGGCATTCATTACAAGTCGAAAATGTTCAAGCTATCATGACCTAATATCAATAGTTATGGAGATATGCGACATCAAAGTTTACATTTTTTTTTTTCAATATTTCTGACTTATTTTTTTACAACATGTACGTTTACAAAACGTTGAAGTATTATTACAGTAATTTATATCGGTTACGAAAAATTCATTCGTTTCAATAATAATAAAAACCTTGAAAAAATTCCAATTGGAATGTTTTCCAATTGGAATTTGAAGGTTTATATTATTTTATTTGACTTGTATTAAAGGGAATGAATTTTTAAGTCAAGTTACTGTAATTATAGTCCAACGTTTTACAAAAAATAAGTCAGAAATATTGGAAAAATGCTGACTTCGATGTCGCATATCTCCATAACTATTGTTATTAGGTCATGCTAACTTGAACATTTTCGACTCACAATCAAGGCAGGAATATAGTCCTGCGAGGTTATTAATGTTTTACAAATACCTAACCCTGTGCATGAAACTACCAGGGAATCTTACGGATGAAAACAATATAACGACTTTTAAGAAAATACATGATACTTACTTTTGATTAATTTTTTTTTTATATTTATTAGGTACCTACTTTAAGAATAAAAAAAGAAATAAAATAAAAAGATAATAAATATCGAAATGATAAATTTCGAAAAAATTTCTAAATATTTAATTAACAAACGATTTTCTTTATTTAACGACGGTTAAAACGCAACAACATTTTAAACGGTCAATATTTCTTTCTCGAGAATTTCCACGTGACGGATGTGCGGTTTTTTATTATTTATTTACAAGTCGGGCTGCCCTAGCGCGCTCGGGCCCGACTAGGCGGCCGCACATTTTTCATGGCAGTAACAAACGACGCTCTCTGCGGCACCGTCAAATAAATTAGCTACGACGAAGATAAAAGCAGAGAGACGGCCTACGATTCTCCTTGTCTGGATTGCGCAACCGGGCTTCTGTTTATTGGGTGTAAAGAGAGGAATGGTCTCAAAGCGCGCGCGTCCCAGCTGCCATCTCATTTTACTCTTAACAGCCTCATTCGTCATCTCCCTCGCTCCTCCCCAGTGCCGAGGACGGTAATTATTACGACATCGAAACGAGTTAGATGAATGAAATGTAAAGTTGTACAGAAAAAACGAGCGAGCCTTGCAGTAGTCGCGTATGATGTGTAACATTTGGCGACTCACAATTAAACGTATCAATTGAGCTGCGACAGAAATCAACATCAAAATTTGAGAAAGCTAATTTATACCTGTAAAACTCAATGTCTGACTGTCTGTCTGTTCTCTATACAAATCCACACCGTTTGTCCGATTCAAATTTTGCATACTTATGCTTTAGGACCCGGCGGGTAACATAGGCAACATTTCCCCCCTATTCTCATACCCCTTCCCCTCCCCCTGACATATTTTCCATGCAAATGTGTACCGTTTGACCGATCGGACTCAAAATTTGGAAACTTATTCTTTAGGACTCGGCGGGTAACATATGCGACATTTCCCCCCTATTCTTTTAACCCTTCCCCTCCGCTTATATATTTTCGATGCAAATCTATACCATTCGAATCGAACCTTTGTTTACCCTCACAAATTTATTTTAAACTTAATTCTTAACCCGTGCAACGCCGGGTAAGGACAGCTAGTACCTATATATTTATTAATTACGACAAATTCTACATTCCGGGGAATGTCTCGCTTAATGTTGTCACGGAATGGCAAGCAGAAGGATTAGCGCTTTATTAGAATCCCTTGTAATATTTCACTACATTATAGTAGGATCTAGAACGGTCTACAATTATCTAAACCTTCGGGAAAGATCTAAAAACGCCTGGTACTACCGAATAACCTAGAAAGTATGAAAATACTAGCATTTTCTGGTGTAAATACAGAACTACGCCGCGGCACAGAGAGTTGTCGTGTTTGACAGTTTTTTAAGTGCGAAGTACGCGCGAGACGACGACCAGGTGTGCCCAGTTGTTAAATTGCTATGCGACGGATATCGAGCGAAATAAACCAGAGCGATTAATACGTGCGAGAATTGGATGGAATGTTCTAGTGAATGTTAAATACGTGTTACCCATCGATAATTAAGTGTTAATTTACGAGTGATTTATTGCGAAGTAGTGTAATTTAAAGAATAGCGATAAATTTAATTCATTTGAAGTGAAATGATATTTTAAATTTAAATTTAAATTAATTTCCAGTGTTTTCGTTCATTCCTCCAGCAGCCACGATACGTGACAATATCTATGTCAATTAAAAAAAATCAACAATCTTTGTATAAAACAACTACGGCAGGACAACGCTCGACGGGAAGTCGCACGAACAGTGAACCAATCCTGCCTCCTTGTGCAACGAAGTTCACCCATCGCATCGGTTTTCTCCGTGTAATTTAATATGCGACTTGTAACAATTCTCAACTGTTAAGATTAAGGCATAAAATACGCGAAGTACTTTAAAGAAATTTTCATTGTGAAGTTAAAAATAAAAATAAATGTCGTTTCTAATTTTATTTTTTGTTATTGATCATTAGATTAAGTTAAAAACCTTATACTCTCCGTGAGTTTAATGATATTTTTATATTTTACTACTTAAGTTTAAAAAAAACGTAGAGGCTGAGGTAACAATGTTAGTTTTTTTACCTAATTTAATGATCATCGTGAATAATCTCTATAATTTTACGCCAAATTCATCAATAATATTTTTTTTCTTTTTACGCTTTAACAGGCCAAGAGGCCCAATTACAGGAGCGAAACGCAAAACAGAACACCCAGGCTCGAGTAAATCACGTAGATTAAATCGTGACCTCACCGGAAATTGAACCCGAAACCATCGGCGTGAGAAACCAGTGTCATACTCGCTGGGCTCCGATGGCCACCATTTTTTTTTGTTAAATCAATAATTATATCCAACTACAATTTAACTCTGTAAACATAAAAAAAAACATAAATTAAACACAGATAATGATTTTTGTGGATGTTCTTGCGGTGGAATTTGCATTGTGTAAAGTGATCACTTCAGCCAGCTTATAAAGGTCATGAGTCATCCTTTAAAAATTTCCATAAATGTTTCACATATAAATAGCTTCGTCTCCGTGAGACTTCTATTAATTTATCTTCTACACTAATATTACAAAGTGGTAACGCTTGTAAGTTTGGATGTAGAGAAATCGACTCAATTTTCGACCCGATTTCCAAAATTCCTTTGCCAATTTTTAGAATGAACTTTCAGGGTGGACGTATGCTGTATATTATCCCGTTAAAATAAAAGGGCTTTTCGTGGAGGCCAATTTTGCAACGTAAGTCGACGAAAAGACGGTCGAGCGAATTCGTTTCTTACGAACGCTACCTTAACGGTAAGAGATATATTAATGCTTTCTATAAAATAGTTGTAGAGCTTTAAAAAACCTGTAAAGTCCCCAACGACATATATCTATATGTTAAGGTTAACTCACAAATTGATACAATATTACTAAAGAAAAATTCTTATCATAATAAATTTGCTTATCGCTAGGAAAATTTTATGTAGATAAAATTTCCTTTTAAACAACATTGTTTGGACGAATAGTTTAGATTATACTAGCTGTGCCCGCGCGGCTCCGCACGTGTAGATTTTTAGTACACTGTTTGGATCGTCATAGAATTTTCGCGAACCTTATCGAATGTACAGGAACCTTCTAGACACACCGACACATTCCGCCACTCAGTTTAGAAACTTATAGAACTTTCGGGAATTTTCTAGAACCTTCTCCTTCCAGAACTTTCTAGAGCAGATTTTTACGGAACCTTCTAGACTCACCGACACACTAGACGCGCCTATTTTGAAACAATCTGAAGCATTTGCGGCCTTCCCATAACAAAACAATGTGCTAGAAAGCACATTTTCGGCATCCACTCCCACCCACGCTCAGCCACCCCCACCAAACTCGCATATTTTTGATGTGACACCAAGGGCTATCCACCACCATAACCACCGGTGGGTGGTTGTAGCTGGTTGTGGAGAAAACTTGGCGGATAGGGAAACACAGGTTTCTTTATATATATATATATATATTGATTGATTGATTTTCACTGATACTCACTCTTATAGTCTCAAACTGGATTCCACGCGGGTAAAGCCGCGTGCATAGCTAGTAATTAATAAAATGAAATGTTCTTATAATCTTTTAGTATTTTTTATATCCTTTTAGTATCTCTCTCGGTCTTTTTAGTTTCTCACGATGTATAAAGTTGTGTATAACTTAATAAAATGTGTACCTATTATAGTTATATTCAATGCATATTCAACTTGGTTTGATTGTAATTGATAAGGGCTTAATACAAAGGGAGGTGTTGTAAGGGGTGTGTCCAAGGGGGCCGGCGAGCACCGCAATAAATCACCGCCGATGGCGGGATCCCGATACCAAACTAATGGTCCTCTTAAGCCAACACGCAAACTTAAGATTTGCTTACGCGTGTTGAACATAATTTCCGTGAAACTCCCAAGACACCGCGAAAATCGTCTTGTTTGTACCTTACTCGAATAAATCGCCCGATACTTGAACCTTGTTTAAAATCATATTATTAATATTTAAAGCATTAACTTTGTGGTTAGACATTATAACAGATTGTTAGTTAACTTTGTAAAAACCACTGCCAGATTTTAGGTCTACCGGTTTCGAGACGTACCCGTCTCTTCGTCAGGACCGACAGTACATCACTACATTCACAACACTATACACCTCAATCATAGTATTGTTACACTTCCACCAATAATTGGTCACATGCGTGTTAGTCTTGTCAGGGACAAACATGCACTGATTAGCCTAATGAACCATCAGGGATCTACCGAATGAGAGTGAGAGGGGGCGGGTCTAATGTGGGTGTTACCCCATCTTATGTGAACCTTAAATTAAACAAAGGGCTATATGGAAAATTAATTTGGTTGTTAATTAGGGGTGCTCTATTATTCACCGCCTCCCTAATGTAAAAAATTTCTAAATTATTCAATTTTAAACCTTTATTATTAGTATTTAATATTTTCACCCCTATTTTTGCGTCAAACTTATGATCATTTTCTATGAGGACCTCATAGACCTCGGTAGACCTAAAATCTGGTAGTGGTTAACAAAGTTAACTAACAATCTGTTATTTAAAATCAGTTTAAAATGCGTCGTAAGACAGAGACAAACAATGGCATTATTGAAATATTTTGCTAACAGCGACAGAGAAGAGTAATATTCTAAATTGCGATTGATTGCGTATAATGTTCGGGGTTGATTTCATTAAGTAGGGGGTTTGCCATTAAAACACCACGCCTGCCAAGCGACTTGGTGAGTTTCGAAAGCAGCCGCCCTTAACACAGGGAACAGGGTGCGCGGAAAATTGTTCGCCTACAAAGGAAAAGTTTCCTATTTTTCTTCAATGAATGGAAGTAAAAATTTGAGTAAAATTGAACAAAAGCGTGAGAGTAAAATTGAGATTCTCAAAAGCTGACAAAGTTATAGAATTTTAAATTTGCGTTTTGCATGAATAATTTTGTTCCGTTCGGTGGAGACGCGTGACGTCATCTCTCGTACTCGGTTTAATCAGAAAACATATGCAGAAAACACCCGCGCATCGTGGGTCAGACGCTATGATATGAGATGAGCCGACGATATAGGCGCTGTGAGGGGGAAGAAATGGCTACAAAAAGCAAACGACATAGAATGATGGAAGAGACCTATGTTCAGCAGTGGAGAGGTGAACACTGAAGAAGTAGAAAAATAGTGTATAGGGTGTATCAGAGCTATTCCACAATAGCAATTTATAAAAGCGAAACCGTGCGGCGGCTCAGCGTGGTCGGCAGTTTGAACAAGGCGATCCCGTCAGCGAAAGCGCGAATTGTAATCGGCCAGTGAAGAAGTACGGAATATTCACGGTAGTGATCGAAGCGATAGACAGAACAAAAAGAAGATAAAAGAACAGTATAATAAAAAGTGTTCCACAGACGAGTGACGTGGATTAGTGCGATATGTGTGAAGTAGACGAATTATAATTAGTGTGAATTTAAGAAGGACAATACTTTCACCGCAGTGTAAATGTGTCTTAGACGGTTGTGAGGGGGTCCATTCTTTCGCTGCGATTCATTCCCTTCTCCTAAAAAGTAGTTGAGTTTATACTATATATTGGTAACTATTTTTTTTCGATAGTTGTATTTTAAAGAGTATTTATCTTTTTACTCCCTCGTTACACACTCGTGGCGTCTGCTTGCTTGCCGTCATCAAAAACTTTGGATCGATTTTTGACCCTTTTCCCATGATCCAATCGAGCTGAAACTTGGCAAGCAGACTCGTGGCGACGATCAAAGAAGATCTATCAAATTGTCGTTAAAAAAAATTATAATTATAGTATAATTTCGGATTTTTAGAAATTTTATTGGTTTTTTCAAATTGGAATCATTAGAAAAGTTAAATTAGCAACGGCGCGGCGGCCCGATAACGTCGCGGAATTTTTCTTAAATTTGAATTTACATCCTCCCCCCCCCTCGGTATTATAGGTAAATCACTACCGAATTTCGAAAAGTACAAACAAAATGGTTCACAGATGACAGAAAATTGGGTTTTTGGGAAAAAATCAATAAACATTTATGTATTTTAGATTTATGCCCTTAGTTGAAGAATTCTACATTACTAACTCTGATCTGACTAAATCATTTGACGCTGGAAAATTATAAGGTACGATATTGATGATAAATTGAATCTATCAAATCTTGACATCTAAAAACATCTGACAGTTTAGAAATATATTAAATGTACTGATAATTGTAGTGTATGTTATATGTGTCAATTCATCTTAATTGTTGTGTATATGTTACAAAGAAAGGGAGTATAATAAAACTTGATTTTTATGGGGAGTTACTCTTTTTACTTCCTCCTTTAAACTCGTAGCGGTCTGCCTTGTCTGCCGAAAAAACTTTAATCGATTTTAACCTCTTCCCGTGATCCAATCGAGCTGAAACTATTGCACGGCAAGACTCGTGGCGAAGAATAAAAATGATCTAACTTTTTTTTCGGCAGACAAGCAGACGCTACGAGTTTTAAAAGGAGGAGGAAGTAAAAAATGGGTTTAGTAGACCCTAAAAATCAAAGTTTTTATTATACTCCCTTTTTGTAAAATATAAACAACATTTAAAGATGAATTGAAACATATAACATAAACACTAAAATTACAGTCATTTAATATTATTTCGAAAAGTGTCAGATGTTTGAGTGTCAAGATATTGATTAGATTAATTATCATTTCAATATCGACTTATGAATTCCAAGCGTCAAATGATTTAGTCAAAATCAGATTTGAGTAATGTAGAATTCTTCAAAACTAAGCAGAAATCTAAAAGAAATAAATTATTATTTGATTTTTTCCCAAAAAACCAAATTTTGCTGTCATCTGTGAACCAATTGTTTTGTAAATTTTCGAAATTCGTAGTGATGTACCTATTATACCGACGGAGTAATTTAAATTTAGAAAATATTCCGCGACGTTATCGGGCCGCCGCGCCGTTGCTAATCAAACTTTTCTAATGATCCAATTTGAAAAAACCAATAAAATTTCTAAAAAT